>KZ452392.1:178328-264354 GCA_002786265.1 Apostasia shenzhenica | reverse complement strand
CGCTCTACTCTTCCCTCATGTAATTCAATCAATTTCTCCACATTCTCTTGCCATAGTTGCGGACCTAATTTGTTAAACCTCTTTGGTTAAGCACATTTGTTCAAAGTGGTGGTGATTGTACCTCTCAGCTGTTTGCCCATATATCTTTCTTATCATTTCACTCCAATTTTCCTCATCTAACTCTAATCCATCCTATCCTTAGTGGGTATTGTTATCCTTTCTTAAAATACTTCATCATGTCAAAATCAGTTTGGAATGAAGGCACTCATTCTGATCTTCCAATGGCAAAAATCTTAGATCATCAAAAAGTGGTGGCCTCATGAACTTGATTGACCTTCAGAATTTATAGAGGCCATACACTCTGGGTTGTTTTAAACCTATATAGAAGTTCCTTGCCTCTGATACCAATTGTAGGACCAAGTATGACGTCTAGAGGGGGGTGAATAGACGTAATTAAAATTTAATTTAATTTACTAAATATAACAGTTAGTCCAAAATATAAGCGAAAGCAAATATAAGTGCAAATAAGAAGAAAATATCACATCCACAAAGAACACACAATATAACGTGGTTCGGCTCAAATTAGAGCCTAATCCACCCAACCCCGATCGGAAAGATATCACTGTAACACACTCCTTGGTTTAGGCGGAGAAGCCCGTACAAATCCTCCTCTATCCACTCACTAGAGGCCCTCTTCACTTTTAAGTGAGGGCTCACTCACTCACCTCCTCCAACCCTTATTTGGAGGCCCTCTTCACACGCACAGTGAAAGCAGAGAAGAAACAACTAAAGTATTACAAAGAAAAAGAAAAAAAAAATCACTCACTCTCTTCTTGTGATTGAATCTTGAAAGCTAGAAGAAGAGTGGATGAAGAGTTTGAGCACTTGAGTCCAAGTTCACCTAGATCGCCTTGAATCTTGATTGAAACTCCACTTGTATGTTTTTATCAATTCTTAGGATGGTGGAGAATGAATGTGAATGTTGGAGCACTTAAAGATTTTATGAGCCAAGAGGAATACACAACCAACCCTTATTTTCTTATATAGCAAGAACTTCCAACGGCTAGAAAAATGGGCTGGAGAAGACCTGGAGGTCGCCCTCAGGTCGACCCCAGCTAGCCGTTGATATAAATATAGGCCAACGGTCACTTCCCAGGTCGACCTCAGGTCGACCTTACTATTGAGGTCGCCTCCAGATCGACCTGAAAAAATCCTCAAGATGACCAAAGTTTCTTCGAGGGTCGCTGTGAGTCGACCTCGGTCGCCTCAGGTCGACTCGGGTCGCCTCAGGTCGACCTCGAAAAATCCCCAAAACGACTAAAGTTCTGTTGAGGGTCGCTGCTGAAGGTCGACCTCGGGTCGACCTCAGGTCGATCTCACTATTGAAGGTCACCCTTCAACTATCCCAAAACTGTCCTAGAGCTATCACAACCAAAAGAAAATCTCTAGAGCAATCTCACCACTATTAGACCACATAATTAAGAGAGTTTAAACTTTTAAGATTATCTAGTTAACTCGCAGAGATTCTAAGTGCTCAAACTCATATTCAGACTATTCTAACAGTCAAGATCAACCTCACAATAATTCTACTCTCAAGTAAAATGAAAAGTAACAATAATAACATGTGCTCCACTTGATCTTCAATACTTGAGACTCTCTCTCCAATTTAATTAGATCTCAATTTTAATATAAAATTGAGATGCAACTTTAATAAATCTGAGATTAAGAACACTAAATAATTTTGTTAGTACACATTAACTTAAACATATTGTTAAACATCAAAATTACAATATTACCACAAGGGAGGAACCAACACAATTTTCTTACTTCAATTAAAAATTATAGTAATATGGATTTAAATTCGGCACCCTAATGGGAAATTTTAACTAGGATAAATAAATTAAAATACATAAATTCATAAATATTTAAATTATTATTTATATAAATTAATATATTTATATTATTTAATTAATATATTAGTAATATAGTTAAGATCAAGGCCAATTTAGAAATGTGAAGTTCACCATCAAAGAATATAGTGTGAAATATGTGAAATGCGTAAAATTTAAATGAATATGATGTGATAGTTGTAATATTTATGAATTGATGGTGAAATACGTAATTTCGTGTAAATTTTATGTCATGTATGTAAAAATTCCTAAAATAAATGAGTGTGTGTCATGTAATATTTAAATTTAGGGCATATTGATTATAAAATTAAAATAAATGAGTATGTATTATATAATATTTAAGTTTAGAATATCTAACAAGTAAATATTGAAATTTTTTGTGTTCTGTGAGCAAAAACTTATAAATTTGAGGACTGATGCTAATTAAGAAAAAAAAGAGGACTGATATGTAATATATTAATATGAAGTGAGATGCGTGAAATTATGCCTAGGAAGAATTTGACTGATTAAAGCCTATTGAGTATGATAAATTTATCATTTATTTTTTTATTTTTGAATGAAGAAATTAATCAATTTTCAAAGATTCAACTATCCTGCCATTTAACATAAAAAAAAAAAAAAACTCTCCTTGTCAGTTGGGTCCAAGGCTTTGAAAATCGGACCGACTTCAAAACCAGTAGACTGAAAAGTTCAAAGCTCAATGGTCGAACCGAGATGAAGTAAAAATTAAAAAAAACTAATAAAATATAATATAAATATAGTTAAGATATATATTATTCACACATCAACATAATAATTAGACATAAAATAAATATTTAATAATTAAATTTAACAAATAATATCTTATATCAATAATCCAAAAAATAATTCCAAGCAAATCGAAATAACAATAACCCAACAAAATATTCTCAAATCACAAATTGAGTATAAATATTTAGTATATCATTAAAAGATCTGAATAAATAGTATGCTTTGTCAATATTAAAATACTAAATCATTTCATCATTTCGTATCACTAAAATACTAAAATACTAAATCATTCCGAGAAGATGAGGGCTGGAGAGAAGAGTGCGAGGTAAGGAGAATCGCGAGTTCGTAATTGTCGAGCGAGTAGAGACCGCAGAACGAATGCTAAGTTAGGGACCTAGGGTTTAGGAAAGTTTTTTTTTTATTATTTTAAACTCAACCGGTCTAACCGTACCGGTTCACTTGTTGACCGGTTGAACCGCAGTTTAGACCGGTTGAACCGCAGTTTAGACCGGTTCTGACCGGTTTTAAGCGGATCCGGTTATAAAATTAAACAGACTGGTTGGCTGACCGGTTCACGGTTCGACCGGTTGAACCGGCCGGTCCAGTCCGATTTTTAAAACCTTGGTTGGGTCATTGTTTATTCGAGGTTTTAAAACTCAATTTTGATTTTTATTTTTGTCAAAAAAATAAAAAATCAGTTTCATTAATTTTGATAACTTTGGATAGTTTCAATATCAATAATTTTAATTTTTTTATAAATTATTTAAATTTTATAAATTTAAAATTAATTTATTAATGATAGTTATTGAATATTATTTTTTAAAAAGAGATGAATTTTAGTAGTTTCGACTGAGTTTCGGCAGTTTCAATTGAGTTTTGGTCAAAACTCGACTTAAATTATCGATTAAAACTGAAATTCGTTTAACTTTTTTGGATTGATTTTCGCTAAAACAAAAATATTCAGACTCGATCGTACGCAATTTTAACCGAGTCTTAAAGTCTTGATTGTAATTTACTTATCATTTTAGCTTCTGTTTAAAATGAGCATGCTTCCACATTAAAAAAAGATATTGTAAAATAAATTACTGATGAACCTTTGTATCTATTTATAATTACGTTTTACTTTTTTTTTTATTAAGTCTCTGCAGTTTTACAATAAGAATCTAAATAAAGAATTTTAAAAATACAGATAAAAAATAAATATGGGTAAATTGTAGGAGCTTATTGGTAATTTATTCTTTATTTTAATATTATTATGTGAAATAAATTTTTTATAAATTTTTATTCAGATAAGTAATAAACGTATGTTGTTAAATAAAATTATTTATTTTGATTTTTTTAGGGCTCTTAGCAAATAATTGCTTAATCAAAATTTGTTTTTAAGTTGAAAAAAATTAAGAATTTATATTTGTCACAAATTAAACTCAAATTTAATATAGACTAATCTAGATTGATTAAATTTGAGAATTATTAAAGCTCTATTTGGTGCGATGAACAAAATAATACTAGTTTAAAAAATAGTAATAATAATAATAATAAATTAATTTTTTAAATTATTTTACATAAATTTTAATATAAAAAAATAATATTTTATATTACATACTTAATAAATTTTCAATTAAATTATTAGCTTTATTTCACATCCTAAACTAAAATATTAGAATCAAATATTTTAATTTAGAATGTAAAATAAAGTTAATATTTTTTTTTTAAAATTATCGAGTATATAAATTTTTACATTAAAATCTGTGTAGAATAATTAAAAAAGTTTATTATTATTTAAAGTAATACTATTTTGATTTTATACCTAAGTTAATTTAAACTCGATTTAATCAATTATCTTGTTTTTAGGTGTTGGACTTTTCTCTTCAATTTCACTAATTAATATAATCTTTGTGCATCTTGATTATTAATTAGCATTTATGTACATAACAAATCATCTTATTTGATGTTATATATATATATATATATTATTTAATAGTTTATATATTTAATAACCTGATAATTATGGAAATAAATAAATTCAAATAAGTAAAGTAATTAATTAATAATTTCGAAAATCATAATATCATTCTGTGGGCTTTTGCAGCGTTTGAGCGTACCACTTACCGATTGTCGCATGCGACGCGCCCGCAGGAGACGTAGATGATCAGTGGGAGAAAGGGACAGGCGTAAAAGCTTTCAGGCGTTCACTCCAGAGATGCGTGGAAAAATTTTAAAGCGCAACGCATTAAAAAAAGGATTTTTGGAATAGTTTTAGGCACAATCCTCATCTCCTCCTCGGATAAGCGATCCCCTCCTCTTCCTCCTCTTCCTCCTCTTCCTTCTTCCTCCTCTCCTCCTTTCTCTCTGGTATTTCGCTGGTCGATCTCTGGAATAGGGCGAGAAAAGGGTGGGCGCGATGTCTTCGCCAAGCAAGAGGAGGGAGATGGACTTCATGAAACTGTAGATCTCCTGATCTCTTGCCGTATCTTATTATGGCCTTGTTTGCCTTTCTTTTTGATTCTTTTTTACTGATTTTTCATGCTTCTTTTGCGGGATGCAGCTTGATGAGCGATTACAAGGTCGAGACAATTAACGACGGGATGCAGGAGTTTTACGTGGAATTCAATGGACCCAAAGAAAGTATGTACTAGTAGCTCTTCGTGGCAAGTAGATGTTTAGCAGTAATGCACCAATTTCTCTTACTATATTTGACTACTTTTTGTTACAGTCCTCGTTTTAAATTTCCAACTTTGATCATTTGCTTAAATTCCCGCTCATCCGTGGATCTGTTGAGTTCCTGCTCAGCTTTTTGGTCTAGGTGGATAGATTGTATTAGACGTGGGAGATCTGCCTTGATTGTGAATCATTCTATCTGTTAGGAGCTACTATGCAGGATCTCACTTGGATGAGCGGGATTTAAGTATGAGTTATGGGCCCTCTTTGTGAAGCTACCCTAACTAGTGCTCGTGTCAATGGGGGCAAAGGAGGAAGAGATTTTCTAAACTTAGGTATTTGATTAAGATAGGTCTATGCTTGGATTTCTGGCTTTTTCTTCCTGTGCTTATATGATACATTTGAACACAAGGAGTTAGCTTTCTGAGCACCGTTTCATTATTCGCTGTAAATGTGAGGAAGCTGCTATCATTTAAAGCAAAACCAAGCACTGTACTGGTTCAGTTAGATTTAGGTGACTGCTAGTCCAAGCACAAATAAAATTTGAGCCCTGTTTGGTTGTCCATGGTTTGTTTTTTTGTTCAATGTTGTTTTGTACAATCATGATGAACGTTCTAATGGTATGCTGAATTGAAAACCTTAATCAGCGAACTATTTTCCTAATTAATATAAGTAAACAGATGGTCTCTCCTTTGGGAAAGAGAAGTTCTTAATCTCTTATATATTATCAGATTGTGTTTTCCAGAGTTGAGTTGGAAAGGAGTCTCACGGAAGGAATGATGTCTAGGCTGGCAATGAATAATCTTTCAAAGTTCTCTTCTTTAATATTTTTAAAAGTAATTTTTTTCCTATCTCAACTTTTCACTAGTTTGAGGGTGAGAAATTGAAATTGAAATGAATTTTAACTCCACTCCCCTTTTTTTCACCCAAAGCTCTTTTAGCATTTTATTAGTCAATGGGGCCCTTTGCTGTTTATGTCCCGCATGGTTGGTCTAACATTGCATATTATGGTGAGATACAACAACCTGCTAACATCTACAGTATAGACCATTTGGATGCGTTGTGAAGTGTCATGCATCCATATTGAAACAGCTCTTGTTGATAAACGGTTACCATGAATATTAGGTTGAGGCAAATGCCATTTGACAAACATTTCGTTGTTGTTTATTAGATTGTGATATATATGAATTAGAAACTAAATGAAAGCACCACTCATTATTTGGCATGGTTGGCATGGTTGGCATGAAGTTGAGTGTTCATGCAAGTTGCCCTCAACTAGAAAACGTACCTTTTGAACGAATAAAAGAGTTTGAATCACTATAAAAAAAAAGTTTGAATCGTCATGACAATTATAACTTAATCCATATCAATTCCATTGTCAAGCTAATTAGATTTGGGGATATTGAAAATGATATCTTGCCTTGCCTTCTAGAGTTGGAAAAATTTTCATTTCCTTAATAATGCCTTATATTTACATTATTACACTTTTGTGAAGTAAAATATTACCTGTTTGCCCCTTATATCATTTTGGTCATACTAAAGATCAAAATGATTGCTTCATTAAAAAAGAAAATAATAATATAAATTATTTTTTGTTATATCCTGCACAATTTTGAAAATAAAAGATTTACTTCTTTCACATCTTACACTATTAGAATCATTAATTTTATCTCACATTCTACACAATTAATTTTATTTTTTATCATACACACATCTCAAAACAAGCCCAAAATTTTGAAGGCGTAACTAGAATGGTCACATTACCAAACTGGACCCTTGAGTTTGCTAAAACCTGAGCCTATTGTGTTTTTTTACTGGAACTTGAACCTGTTGTTTTTTTGAAAAGAACCCAAGATATGTATAAAATACCTGAGGGCTATAGTCATATAAGAATAGCAGAACCCTAGTGTGGAGCCTATGTTCATATAAGAATATCAAATTTCATACTTCAATGATGAGTGTGGGTATTTTCATGTATTTATTTGTTAATCATGAGTAAGATAAATTTGAACTATCATAGAACAAATTTACATGCATCAATGGATAACGGTTATAATAATCCGCTAATTTATATTAGACACGTGTTGAAAAATCTCAGCTGTTCAGGAAAGGCTCATATTTAGAGAATTTGGTAATATAGAAAAATCTTTAGTTTCATTTATCTTTTGTTTCCTTTTCCTTACTGTTTTCTCTTCTTGTGTAATCTGTTAATGGTATTCCATAAATTAACGAGTTCCATAATTGAATTATTTGACTTTTTGAAACAGCTGGGAGGCTATATTTTCAGCTTTGAACATGATGCATAGATGATTGATTCCGAAAATTAAAATTATATTCAAAATTTCTTGCTTGTTCACATGGTATTAAAGCATTCATAGAAATCAATCCTTGTTATTTCTTCCATCCTCTCCCATTCAATATGAAAATCAGCCTCCTATTACTAACGCTTTTGAAAAATTGTGTCAGCTATAAAAGTCGAAGCCTCTAAATTGTCAGATGAAGTTACTTTTGCATTAAACACGCTAATTACGAGCAAACTACAACATTTCTATTCTTCTTACTAATTGGATGCAAAAAACCAGTGGGATGAAGAGGACTGGGTGTTGGATGGCATGGATTTGGAATGCATGATGGTAGAAATTAGTGGTACATGCATGCTTTTGTCCATGGCAAGAGATATATGAGAGATGATACAGCAAACATTCATAGAAGAATGACTACCCAAACATATGAGATTAGGATCAAACTCATGAACACTAAAAGGTAACAATTTTGTGACTAAATACAGAAATTAGGAAAATCTTTGGCAATAAAGGGATTATTGCAGGTGTATTTTTATGAAAAATATTGATGATGCTACCACTCTCAAAAAATTCATGTTAAAGGACAGAACTTGATTTTTTGGCGGGTGTTAAAGCAAAGTTTGATCATCTTCAAGTTAACTTTTTTAGCAAGGAGTAGTTACCATCCCTAATAGTATGGGTAGAGGAAATTAAAAGGGGCTCAAACGATCCACCACCACTAGACTAATCAATCTTTGCCATTGTTGGTCCTAAAGAGATGAGTTAAGCTGGATTATCAACTCCATCCAAAATCATTAAGATCAAAAAACAAAGGAATGAGTCGTTACCTAATATGCACTACTACAAAGACAAGGGGTATATTAAGGATCAATGCTGGAAGCTTTATGGCAAGCTCCCAGATGGTGAAGTGGGATCTAAGAGTGTGCGGAAGTAAGCAAACCTGTTAAATGCAAATGATGCAGGTATGCAACAATTAGATGCTACCAACAGCAAGCTTTGGACAAAGGAGATATTGACAGGTTGAGAGACCTTAATTATTTTGAAAAACTATCAGGTGGCAATTGCATGGTCATTGTATAATCAGGAGTATGATACAAGGCACACGTATGAGAGGTTACTTGATTTTTATTTTTATTTTTAAAAATCAAGTAACTCTCTTTTACATATTTTAAGTGCCTTAGATCATACATCCTACTGCCCTTGGACCACTATTCATAAGGCAAATCAATCCTATCTTTTTCGGTGTATACACCATACCCAAGGTCAGAGAAATTTTTGCTACCAATTGATTGTTAGTAATCATAGCTGGCATAGGAGATGTCCGTTAGTGTCTTGCAATGTCCTTGTAAAATGCCATCCACATTCCAAATTCACCATAAATCAAATGAATTGTTGTGCGACATTCCTTCCATGTTTTTTAGGATTAATTCTCATGGAAGACGTTTGGGCGCACTGTGGAATGCAAAGTGCTCTACTATCTTGAAGAATCAAATAAAAGCAAGGCCAATGGATCCACCTCCCTTCTTATTGAAATTAGTGAATCTGACTATTTCAAAATTCTATCTCATCACTAGAAAATGGGTCATCTTACTTTTCAAGATTTGGGTGTCATGTTTCCTCTATTGTTCAAAGATGTGGATGTTAATAAACTTTGTTGTGATAATTATGCGTTGGCCAAACATAAATGTGTTCAATTTCTAGTGGGCAAGAAAAATTCATCTCTTGTTTCACTTGATTCACACTGATATTTGGGACCTTCAAATGTGCCTGCTATTTTTAGTGCTATTTGGTTGGTTGCCTTCATGGATTACTGTACTTGGGTCACCAAGATCTTTCTTTTAAAGAAATCTGATGTTAGAATTAAAAGGTGTCTCAGCTTGTCAATATCTACTATTTCTGGCTTTGTGTTTCCCATGTTTTATAACATGATCCAGTGCCAAATTTCAGTTAAAAATTAAAAGAATAAGGTCAGGCAATGCTAAAGATTATGTCAGTAAACTCTTTCCAATTATCTTCATAGAGGAAATTATTCGTGAATCTTCATGTATTTATACCCCACAGCAACATGGAATCATTAGAAAGGAAACAATGGACACATCTCTCTCCTTTTTGATTTATCCCTAAACGCCACTTTTTTCTCCACTTGAAATTGTGGTGTGATTTGAACTTAAGGCCCACCAGTATTCAAGCAAGCTCCTTCCCCACTGAGTTAGGAAAACACTACAGGACACTTCTCAATTACTCATGCTATTTTTCTTCAAAATGAGGTTCAAAGAACATGTGGGTTGAGGTTGTTCACCTTTGCTCACCTCATAAATTGAATTCCATCTCATATCCCTTGACTTTAAGCTTGGATGGAGCTAGGAAAAAAACTCTTAGCCTTTCTAAAAATACTTCTGTTAATATTTTATATTCATTTTACATCATACACAAATTTAAATATTAAAAATTAATTTTATTTTACATTTAACACATTTCTCAATAATAAAATACCTTTATTTCACATCATAACAATAAAATCATTTTTTTTCTCTTTCTATATCTAAAAAACTTAAAAATTTCTAAAAATATACTCCAATCAAATGAGATCTAAGAGTGTTAGAAATTCTTTCTTAATTTTTTCTAGATTTACCTCACACTCACATAGAACCTTGGTTTTTTTTGGATGTGTTGTTTTCATTTGTGTTTATTCTGTAATTGAAACAAACTTGACTTTAGAGCCATTTGGTATATTTTTTTTGTTTATTCCTCTGCTCAAAATTACTATAGATGCTTCCATCCTCTCCTTAAATTTTTTCCATGCTGTTGGTGTTAGTTACATTTGTTCAAGTGGCTATGTTTTTTTAACAATAACTATAAAAATGTTTTTTTAATAATCCTCTTCTTTAGAGGAAGACATCACTTAAGGAATATTATGATTGTCTTAACCTTGTTGATCTCACCATTTTACGAATTGTATCATCTAGACCTATTTATGAACTAACCACATTGATAGAAACCGAAATAGAGAACCATGAACCACCATATTTAACTATTTTTTCTTTAAAACATTGTCCATTGATGCTTTCTACTGAAGAAGCTAAAGTCCTACTACTGATTTGGATCAATCTCATTCGTCTAAACCAAGTCTTGGAAATGAGGTAGATAGATATATGTGACTCTATTGTTACTAGCCATGATTTGCACTCTAATGATTGCGAGAGCTTGATATGAGTATGCCAATTGCTTTGAGAAAAGGCAACAAGAAATTTACCCACCATCCATATCTCACTTCTTATCTTGCAGACTATGCTATATAAATAGATGCTTTCTTGCCCACTTACTTTCGACAAGCATGCCCCGAGGCTTTAAGTAGTGCAAAATAAGGGGAAGCCATGAGTGTGGAAATGAATGCAATTCAAGACTTGGGAGCTAGTTTGAGTTACCCTACAAGCATGCCCCGAGGCTTTAAGTAGTGCAAAATAAGGGGAAGCCATGAGTGTGGAAATGAATGCAATTCAAGACTTGGGAGCTAGTTTGAGTTACCAAGAGGTAAAAAGCTAGTGAGGTGAAGATTGGTGTTTGCACT
Organism: Apostasia shenzhenica; assembly: GCA_002786265.1. Taxonomy (NCBI): domain Eukaryota; kingdom Viridiplantae; phylum Streptophyta; class Magnoliopsida; order Asparagales; family Orchidaceae; genus Apostasia; species Apostasia shenzhenica. The sequence goes on along the minus strand of KZ452392.1, from coordinate 253,165 downwards.
GAAGTTTAAGGTAGACTGTTCACTTGAAATGTATAAAATTGGGCTAGTAGCCGACGTATGCACTCAAACATTTGGGTAGATTACCAAGATTCTATTCTTCATATAGCAAAGATGAATAAAGTAAGGATATTATTGTCATTAGTAGCCAAATTTGATTGGAGTCTACACAAATTTAATACGAGGAATGGTGTTACCACCAGGTTTTGGGTAAACACAAAATAGTTATTTGGTTTGAACCCTCAAAAACATCCAAATTTTTATGTTTATTTTACTACTAATACCTATGACGCACAGACACGATACTTGGACACGATACAGCATAGCGACACGACAATTCTTTAAAATATAGGACACAAATACGACATGATATGTCAAATATAATAATAATAATAATAATTAAATTAGTAATTTAGTAATTTATAAGCATATAAAACATAGCACAAATTTAAATTTTTAAGTATGAACAACTTTTGAGTAGCACTAAAGTCTCATAGGATTAAGATGAGAACTTGAGAATAAATATTGTCAGCATTGAAGAGATTTGAGATGTAAATTTAGGATTTACTTTGCAAAGTAGGTGGGAGAATAAGAGAAAATATAATTTTGCTTGCCAGAACAATCACAGTGAGCATAACAATAAGAGGAAGTAAGAGCTTTCGGTATTGAGGATGAAGGAAAGATAAAGGTGAAGCTGAAGTTTCAAACTTTTTATAAGTGGTTCATTTTCGCAAGGCTCGAGGGCAGTGGGGGAGGAAAAAATTTAATCTAGTTTGTTAAGCTTAGAATTTTGACTTATATTATTAGGTAAAATTTTAATAATAAGAATAAATAAATTTTTAGTTTTATTAGAGAAAATTTAACAATAATACTAAAATCTTCAATATTAATAAAAAGAATAAGAAGGATATAGATATATCCATAATTTTTATTAAAAAAATATAATATTAATAAATAAATTTAACATTAATATTAAATGTATCCAATGCTATCCTATATGTGTTACAGAAGTATCTTATATCTCAAAAGTGTACTGCATCTTAGAATATCTCAGAAGTGTATGAGAAGTGTTTTAAGGTGTCCCAAAGTGTCTCAGAAATGTCTTAAAGTATCCCAAAGTGTCCTCGCGTATCCAAAAAAAAATGTTTAGTTTTTTAATATTATTTTATTAGGGTACGCTATGTAGCGTGTCCGACACAGTGTCCTTGTGTGTTCTCCCTTGTTCGTGTATTCAACACAGACACGACATAGTTTTTTGAAGTGTCCATGCTTCATAAACCAATACAAAAGCCGCAAAGTATTCTATATTTTTATTTTTCATGGTGCACCTCCTATGATGCATAGACACTTTAAAAAATCACATTGTATTTGTGTTGGACTCATGGACATGAGAGTACATGCGAGGACACATAGGGGCAATGTGTCGGATATGCCACATGGCGTGTTCTAATTAAATAATATTTAAAAAAGTGAAAAAGACTTCTTGGACACATGAGAATAATTCGGGACACTTTAGGACATTTCTGAGATATAGAACATTTTTGAGACATATATGGAATAGAATTGGATGCATTTAATATTAATGTTAAATTTGTTTATTAATATTATATTTTTTAATAATATTATGCATAAGACTAAACCCCTATGGACATATCTACCTTTATTTTTTTATTAATATTTAAAATTTTTTATTATTGTTAAAATTTTATCTAATAAAACTAAAAATTTATATTTTATTATTATTAAGTTTTTATTTAATATAAGTCAAAATTAAAAGCTAATCAAGCTAAATCAAACTTTCTCCTTACTGCCGTTAAGCCTCATGAAAATGAACCAATTGCAAAATGTTCAGGACTCTAGCTTTATCTCTGTCCTTCTCTTATCCTTAACGCCGAGAGCTCTTACCTTCTCTTATTGTCGTGCTCGCCGTGGTTATTCTGACAAGTAAAATTATATTTTTCTTTTTTTTTCCACTCACTTTGCAAAGTTAATTCTAAATTTATATCATAAATCTTTTATATGTTAATAACGTCTCTTCTCAAGTTTTCATATTGATCTTATGAGACTTTTGTGCTACTTACAAATTGTTTATATTTAAAAATTTAAATTTGTTCTATACATTATGCATTCTTTTAAGTATAATTGTATTTGATGTGTCATGTCATGTCTATGCCCTATATTTTGAAAAATCGTGCCATACCGTGTCGTCCTCGTGTCCCTGTGACGTGTCCGTGCTTCATAGTGCAACTTTAGCTCAAATCTCAACATTAACAATCAATTACATCTTACGTCTAACACATATTTCAATAAAAAATTAATTTTATTTCAAACTTGCACAATGTTCAACATTGAAAATATTTATTTACATGTTACACAAACATCAATACATTTTATCTCTCTAAACCAGAAAACAACCTCCAACCAAATAAGACCTTTAAGGGAAGAAATGTAAAATCAAAAGAGCCTTATATGAGTTGAAACAAGGAGACCACACTCATGACTTCAAGAAAAGTGATTGCATTATTGATCTATATCAATGATATCAATGTTATTGGGAATGATAAGAAGGAAGAGGAGGCTTTTGAAATAACTTGTTGAAGAATTTGAGATGATAAAGGAGCCTATCAACAACTTGTTGGGGGATTGATTACTTGTCGTGTGCTTGAAATAACATATCATATGCAGTGAGTATGATAATCCATTTAATGTATGATCCAAAAAAAACACATTATTTGCAATGTACTGGGTTTTGAAACACGTAAAAGTTAATCTAGGCAAGGGGATTTTGTTCAAGAAAGGCGGAAGCATGCAATTGGAGGCATACATGAATGCTAATCATGCAATCTCCAATGTGTATCAGAGTTCAGCAGTTGAATATTGTACTTTTTTGGGTAGTAATCTAGTTACATGGAAAAGTAAAAAACAATCCATTGTAGCTAGATAAAATACTGAAGCAGAGTATTGAGCTATGGCTCATTGGATCTGTGAATTACTATGGCTCAAGATCAACCCACTACTGTAGAGGCAAACCAAACAAATTTAATTCTATGCTATGGTCGTTTAGGAATGATAAGACGCATCGAGGTTTAGTTTGATTGGTTGTTCGAGCCAAACAATCTTGTACAATATATGAAAAGGACAGTTTTTTAGAATATATTATTTAGTATTTATAATCTCAGAACAATTGTATTTTTAGGCGCACACGTAAAAAAGATTGTATGTTATTATACGAAAAATATAAAAAATCTCTCATTCCTTATCTCACAAACATTATTTTTAGAGTTACTTTAATGTCTTATATATAGACTAGCATTAATGGGGAAACTTTACTTGAAATTTTTTTTTTAGCAAAGCATTTCCACAAAGTTTTTTAAATTGGTGCTGCCCCACAAAGTTTAATCTCTCCCGGCGTCCCGTCCCATCCCATCCCAAAACCTAGAACCGGACCGGACCTGGATCGATTCCAAGTTTGGGCTATCGATTTCAGATTAGTTGGAATTGAACCGGACCATTCCAGTTCGGTCCGATAAGCTGCCCTAATCATCGGACATGTCGAGGGCAAGAAATGATCCTTGGGAGGTGCGAGCATGTTTCATCCAGATTGTCTTTTTCTGCTTTTATGTAGGCGTATGGGGAAATGTGTTTCTGTTATCCTAAGTTAATGACCTGAGTTCCAATACCTCGGCTGGTGTGTGACATGTTGGGGAAGATAATGCTTGGATCTCTAGAGTAGGATGTTGGGACATCTCGGGTATTTGCTACGTGCTCCGAATGTCGAGCAATGCCCTTGGGCTGGTCCTACGCCTGAAGACCTATTTATACACACACATATATAATTGTCATATATTGACATATTCATATTCTACATTTTTTAAGCTTATCATATCACTGTATCCATATCTTATTGTATTTATTTCGTCGTATCGTACTGGTGTTTCATATAATAAGTTTTACTTCATGAGTCAATATTATAATACATTTTATTTGTTTAAGCTTCTCACCAAGAAGATTTAGTTCATAAATGATTGTATAGTTTAGGTAATTTGTACATCTTTCTCGTGAAGAATATCATACTATAGGAATGTATCATTTATATTGATATATCTAATACTTGAAAAGAAAGAGAGGTTAACTTGGGGGTAGGCTTTGGGGCCCAAAATCAATTTATTTCTCTCCGTGTGTTCGCTCATTTGTGCAAACATATTGAAAATTGGGGGGGAGGGAGTGGAGAGGATAGTTTTTTTTGGATGTATTTCTTCTTTTCCATCTTTTTCATATTGTTGTCCTTGAGAATCAATTTGGGGTAATGAGGTCTTTGGTTGAGGGACCACTTGAATAAGAATTTTCTTCCCATGTAATTTTCAGTTAGATTTAATCTTTGGGTTAGTACTTCATTTAAGTGGTGGATAATGGTGGTGGTGTTGTTGATGATGATGATAACAACAATTATGTTTTCATTAAGATGCTTTAGATTTATTGAAATCCCAATGGTTGCTAATAAAAAAAGTTAAGCTATTAAATAAATTGAAATTTATGTGGTTAGCGTATTATTATATCACTGAGAGGGAGGGAAGGAGTGAAGTTGGGAGGGATTTTTGGTGTCATCTGTGGGAGGACCGGTGGTGAAATCATTTTTGTACCTTAGGGACGAGTCGTCGTTGAAATGACCAACGATGAATTTATCTTTATGTCTCAGGAACCCAATAGAAAGAACTTTAGATTCGTGAAAGAGGGGCCAACCTTCGGGACCCGGATAATATTTACCCTTCACCTTTTTGTGTTCATTTTGATGCATGTCTTTCATGCATGGGAGAGGGATTTGGAAAGTTTTGGAGTTGACAACAGAAGGGCCAGCGGTGAAATTTATGTTTATACCTAAGAAGTCCAATAAAATGAAATTCAAATTTGTGGACATATGTGAAACAATGCCCTAATCTCAGGGACTTGGATGCTATTTACCCTTTATTTCTTTTGATGTTTTGATGCTTGCTTTTCATACATGATCATATTAATTTTTCGGTATCTCAACATATTTTGATTACAACAGTTCCATGATCATAATGTGTGCTATGAACATGATCCCATATTGATCAAGTCATTAGGGTTATTGTTACTGCTGCTGATGATGAAAACAGGCATATATTGTACGTGATATATTTTGGTAATGGAATAGAATTACTTGTGTACATATGCACCTTTCTGTCACACAGTTAATGTATGGGACACATCTTAAAACACACTCACACGCATATATATTATATCTGGAGCCTTGTTATTGCATATATTTATCTAAGCACATAGTGTGTGTAGTGTAAATACAAATATGTTTATCATGTTTATTTATGCACTTATGAATTTGCTTGCAGTAGGTCAAATTTGAGACAATAAAATTGGGTTGATTCAATTTGATTAGAAGTTGATTGCTTAGTGAGTTAGATTCTGGTTTCGAACAAATGTCACTCTTATCATAAGGGATTTTCAATCCTAGAGAAGGAAAAAGTTTATTTTGATTCCTACTGTATAGGAGGGAGAGGGAGGTATATTGGGACCAACTGACTTGTCTATGTCAAGGACTTAATTCAATTTGATTAGAACTTGATTGTTTATTGAGTTAGATTCTGGTTTCGAACAAATGTCGCTCTTATCATAAGAGATATTCAGTCCTGGAGAAGGAAAAAGTTTATTTTGATTCCTGGTGTATAGGAGGGGGGTTATATTGGGACCAACTGACTTGTCTATATCAAGGACTTAATCCGATTAGAATGTTCAACTTGGATGAAGTTGCTCTGGATGCCTATAAATTATTCTCCAGAACTGATTAGTTAAACTCCACCGAAGCTCATGTTAATCCTTAAAAAAAAAGCTCATGTTAATGGGTGGATGGGAACTCCCATAAGCTAGTTCATTAGAAGATGGAAGAGTTCTGAGAGTGAGAGTAATAGGTTGCATGTATGATAGCAAAATTTCTTCCCTATTGAGGTGGGCTGTTCATTGATGACAAGTTCCTTGCATCTTGTTGGAAGTTTGATCATATAGTCAATTAGAGCTATATGTGACCCCTAATTTAATTATTCATTTACCTTCAAAAATTTAATAATTCATTTAGTGGTCAATTGGCTATAGCTAGAATTTGAGTTGGCAAGCTGTTTTACTGGACCTGTGAATAATGAAAGCTGAACTCAGGTAAACTCAGGTTCTGTTCGAAGTTTTGTTCAGGGTTTAGGGTGTAAACCCTCAGCAGGCGCAGGTTTGGAGTAATCAAATGGTTTATAATTGAACCGTGCGAAGAGGCTTAAGCTGATTTTTGTACAATGAGGATTTGCAGGAAATCCCCAACATCACTTTGGTTGGAGAAAAAAAAAATAGTTTGAAAAATTTTTGTGGCTCTTTTTTTTTTAAAATCTGTATATTGGAAAATAAAATTAATTATATTAAGAATTCTGTTGAATGTGATATAAAATTGATTGATTTATTGTGAAATGTGTAGAACGTAAAGTGAACTAACCGTATAATGTAAGAGGTTGTGTAGGATAAGATATAAAATAATTTTAATTATTTTTTAAATTAAATAAAATTTTGTCATGAAATTTTTTTTTCCATGGCTAAAAAAGCCATGTACTAAACATTGCCTAATGTTTTGTTAGTTTGAGTTCGGATGTGATTAAATGGCCTAGTTTTCCAGTAACGTAAATGATATTATTACTATTTTTTAAAAATGTTTGGGTTTCCTATCACAAAATAAAATGTTTGGGTTTGTCTGGGCGTGGAAGCAGTAGATAGTATGGTGGTTATTACATTGATCTGTTTCTTGTTGGAATACTGACAACAGTGTCTGCTGTTTTCTCCTCATTTGTGAAATTTGGCAGGTCTTTATCAAGGTGGAGTTTGGAAGGTTAGAGTAGAACTGCCTGATGCTTATCCATACAAATCTCCATCTATTGGGTTTGTTACGAAGATTTACCATCCAAATGTGGATGAAATGTGAGTTATGACTAGGATGTACCCCTGAACACTCTTAAGTCTTTGTTGGCTTGCTTCAATTATATTTGTTTCCTGTCTTTTATCTTCAGGTCTGGTTCAGTTTGCTTGGATGTCATTAACCAGACTTGGAGTCCGATGTTTGGTCAGTTAGCACATGAAGCCCATTTCTGTTATACTACTGAACTTTACCATAACACTTGTTATACTATCGAGCTTGTCAAACACTTACTCTAGCTGTTATTCATTTTTTCAGATCTCCTTAATGTTTTCGAGGTTTTCCTTCCACAACTTCTCTTGTATCCAAATCCTTCAGATCCATTAAATGGAGAAGCTGCTGCTTTGATGATGCGTGATCGATCATCTTATGACCAAAAAGTAAAAGGTAAAGTATTATTATTTTTACCTATTTATTTGCATTGCTTTTCTGTTCCTCTGAGAATAATGTAATATCCTTGCTCAGATGACGGTAATGCATTTTTCTGATTTTTTTTTTAATATGTTAGTTGAATGTCTCTCTGTTAAACTGGTCTGATAGATACAAGTATGGTTACGTAACCTTAATGTGATTAATTTAATATAAATTCTAGTTGATTTTAAATGATTAGAGAAGAACGAGTTAAGTATCTATTTCATTTTCATGGCCATGTTCAGGATTTTGTTAATAACAGGGGAAGTATACGTATAAAATATGAAGTTATAGGAGAGGTTGATCCAGAAAAGATTGAGTGAATCTATACATTGTCTAGAAAATAAAGTCGACTTTACCAAAATGATTAGTCATGCACTCAGCGAGTTGACGAATGTGTATAGATATCAATTGAAAGGTTTGTAATGTGGTTCTTAATATAAAATAGTGCCATAACAATTGATTTAAATTTCTTTTGCAGACAAGCAAAATAATTGATTCTATGCCTTAAAGGAGAATTAGGTATTGTCAGGGCTATGTTATAATCATTGAGGCCTATGCATAATGGAAAAATAACTAGCATGAAGTGTCCGGTGGATCCTATTTTGTTGACATTATAGGATTGTTTAGGGATCAGCATTATGTTATTTTTCTTTTGTTTGGAGTGTTCATACATGGATATATTAAATGTATAATGTATACTATTTATAGAAATTTCTTGGTGATATTATTTCTAAAGCAAATGTAAAAGTGGAGTAAATGAGGAAAGCATCACAAGATGACATGATGAAACATAACTATTATTGTAGTACCTGTGGGGTTATATGTTCATTGCCATTATAGGATTTCAGTATTTCAAAAGGATCGGTGGTAAGTTCTTTTCTTTTGCATGTTAGTTTTAGATGTGCTTTTATTAATGCTTACATTTGGATATATTGAATTTATGTTGTATACAAAATATTTTTGGTGATATTACTTGTAAAGCAAATGTGAACTCATCAGAGTAAAAGAGGAAAGTATACAAGATGACATGATGGAAAATAACTATACATAGGATTTCACAAGGATCAGCCATTAGTTGTATTCTGTTAGTTTTAGATGTGCATATATCATGTTCACGGTAGGATATATTGAATATACGCTATTTATAGAATTTCTTTAGCGTTATTACTTTTATAGAAAAGTTTATGCGTGAAAGTAATTGAGAAAGGGAACTATGGGGTTTAGGAAAAAAGGTTATTGGTATACCGTATATGATATGTAATTGACACATGCTGGACTTAACGAAAATGTCTAAAAATTCTAAAGTGAGTATTGAAAATAAAAATGTGCTTGATCGTATCCAATAAATGGCATTTTTGAAGACTTGTATAAACAAATAGTTTTGAAGACTTGTATAAAATGCATTGATGTAGATATTGCAGTTCTGAAGTAGCATGTTGGATAGTTAACAGTAAGACATTACTGTATTAGAAGGTATTGAAGCACCTGTTATAGATACAACTACTAAAAGAATTGCTTATATGAAGAATTGAAGATGAGCCAAAAGTTGGGAATATATAATTTATGAAAAAGACTGAAAAGAAATGGGCGGCTCAATGGTAATTTAATACTAGGTTGTGCAAAATATCTTTGTTACTACTAACATCCCATGAGGCCTTAAATAAGAAATCAGTCCTTCAATGGGGATGGATCCATATGGCATATTCAATACAATCAAGATAAGCAAAGGCTAGCACCCATGATGTTGATCAAGATCTTGAACTCGGTAATTGCAATTTAACACAATTTTCCACTCTAAACTCTAGAGAAGCTTGAGGGTAATTCCAGTTTAACATAATTTTCCAACTTAAATTCTAGAGGAGCTTAAGAGAAAGAGGATAACCATAAGATGATGGAAATATGATTTTGTATCATAGAGGATATGTTCGTTTAATGACGTCTAATAATAAAACTGAAAAATGTGTTTTAGTCGTATTCACAGTGAATAGTAAAAAATTAGGCTGTTAGAATCACTAACATGCAAGTGTTCTAGTATTTCCATGCTGCAACTGTTCAACAGTTCAGTTTACAAAGGACCTAACAAGTAACAGCATTATATTAAATGCATATTCAACTGACTTAACGTTGCTTTAATTCCCTGATTTTCAAGAACTTGTTTCAGTTCTTACATTAACTGTCATTTACATTAACTACGATCCATTTAGCGGATGAACTTTATAAAGAATGCACTTATTATGTTACATAACATTAATGTATTTATGTTAGTACATCAATCTTTGAGAGGAACTATTTTCTTGAGTGCTTTTGTGTTTTAAGCACAATGCTGCTGAAAGTTTTATATATGTTTAATGGGGAAATTAGCTTTCTGTTAAGTAAATAATTGTTGTGGTGGCAAATTTTTGGATGATGTTTGATTGGAGGATTTCCAGGGATTTGGTCTTGGGGAACAGTTTGTTGGTCTTGAGGGTTACAACCTCGAAAAGAAACTCTCTGCTTTGCTGGGATGATATGTGCATCTACTTTCAGAAGTCTGCTTTTTTTTTTCTATTGGTTACATGAAGTGGTAGTTAATATCGTGGGTGGTTTCATAAGAATCTTTTGGAGAGTGGGTTTGTTAGTCGACTTTGCGTTTGAGCTGAAATTATGGTTTGAGCTGAAATTACGACTTGAATTGGGTAAATCTTGAACCTAACCCCAAAGTTTGTCCAGCCAAATTTCTTGGTCTGGACTAGGCCCAAATTGGATTGAACTACAGAATAGAGGTAGTGTCGATTTGAAATGAGCTCAATGGCATGTTTGCATGTGGTTTGTGGTGTCTAACCTAGTAGACAACTTGACTGCAAGGGGTTGGCGTTGTCATCTTGAGGTGAATGGTGTGGTCGCGTAAAGTCTATTGTGTTCAGTGTGAGTTACTTCGTTGGTTTGAGGTTGACAATCTAGCTATGTTTGGTGGCCGTGATGACATGAAAGTAACGGCTGGTTGGGTGGGAGTTGCATGTCAGTTGAAGAATTAAAATTAAGCTTATTGACGATGAAGGCGAGCTGCTTCTCCTAAGGATGATGAAAAATTCAGCATGAATGTTCAATTCCTTGGAGCTCTAGTACCATGTATTCTCAACTTTTGCTATGTAACCAGAACAAGGGGGCAATGACATTTTGTGTGTTTGCTATAGTAGGTGGAGCACGGGATCATGAGGATTTGACATTGGCCATTAGTGTGAGGATTGAAGTCATCAGTGTGTTCTTCACGTTCCCCATTTGGACTACTGTATTTTAGGCCTTTCCTTTTCCTCACTGTTGGCAATTTTTCTGGCAGGGTACAGATTTTTAGGTCAAACTCAATCCTGAATTTGAAACTTTCAGTCAGTTTCAGGTACTGTGTTGCATCGGAATGGATGTCATAGGTTTAAATCTAAACAACTTTCTATTTTTCTGGGAGAAGAATATGCAGAATTCAAATTCTTTCACCGTTCAGTGGTCCGAGTTTATAATGGATTATTGGAATTAAAGTTTAGAATAAAATCAAAGTTCTTTCTGAATTTTTATTGGCAAAGGTACATATTTTGTTATACCAGAACTGGAAAGCCTTACAATTCCACATTATAACTGAAGTAAACTTCTACATTTCATTCCTATAAAAGTACTTTCCATGATATCAAAAATTTTCAACAGTATTGAAGTTGGTTTGTAACATGGACTTCTTTGTGCTGCTAATCCAGAGTACTGTGAGAAGTATGCTAGGCCTGAAAATGCTAGCGCTTCCCCTGATGAAAAGCTGAGTGATGAGGAGCTGAGCGAAGAAGAATATGGATCAAGTGATGAGGAAACCGTCCCAGGCAATCCTGACCCTTGATTTAATTCCACTTCTCTTTTGCTTACCTATTCAGTGTACATCATCACTTCACCTGTTATCAACAAGTAGAAAGAATCCTTGCTTCTGGGTCACTGTGTAAATAATTTGCATTGCCTTCATGCTACTTGCTATTGAAACTCAAGTGATTGAACTGCATGCACTTTATACGAACAATGCCTGTGTTTAATTGTTAGGAATGCAGGTGAAATATTCTTATCTTCGGATTTATGATTTATCATATGCTATTTTGTTGGTCTTGTTATGTTGATTCTTTATGATTTATCATATTAATGTATTGTTTATAAGAACTTAAATGAACAGTATATTATATACTTAATATCCTGCTGGTCTAGTTATAACAGTAATGCTGCTGATTTAGTGCTTTGGCTGGTTGGGTTTGGGTCAAACAGTTAGCCCCAACCCGACCCTTTTAATAAATAGGTCATATCTTAATACTCATACCCAACCCAATTATTAAATGAGTAACCCGACCCAACCCAACCCATTAACCCATTTAGTAAGTGAGCAGAGCAGCTGCAGCATAGCAGCAGCTAAAAATTGAATACCTTTGTTAGTTTCATTACTGTTGTTCTTTTTATATTGGAGGCACTGGAAGAGTCCAATATTTGTGTCAACTATGTAGATAAATGTGTTTCCTCTTTTATTTTGTATTTCTCACCTCTTTCTATGTCCATCAACCATAATCTAAACTCAAAACTACTCAAATCTTGTCTAGAAGCCAAAATTAATTCAAAACAAAATCAATTTCATGTAGAGATTGAGAGGTTTTAATGGAGTTCAGAAAAACTGCAATCAGGAATAAAATTTGAACATATAAATCTGGGCATATACATATAACATATTACAGCAATTAAAAATTTAAACATCAAAATAATTCAAATATTAAAAAACACATTTGCATAATTACATTACATTAACTTAAATATAAAAACATAATATTAACCTAAACATTATGGTTCTTAATTTTGCAATGTAAATATTAAAAATTTTAAAAGTATCATCTAAAATATAATTTGTTGCAATTTAAAAGTCTAATTCATGGGAATAAAATTGTTCAAGTCTTGGGGTCTATTTCTCCCTCAAAAAATAAATAATTATTAAATTCAATTTGCATTCACTGAAAATGAATAGATAGAATTGTTGTCTCCTTTATTAACATTAAGCTTCATTATGTCTTTTGTTATCTTCTTTAACGCTTCTTTTGCAGAATCTATATAAAAAATACAATAATAAATCAAGAGAATTGAACAAGCAATACTTATAAGAATTGAATCACAATAAATAGAAATAATATATTGTGTATACAGTATACCATATTGTCCGTATAACAAATCTCTAATACACATCAAGACTTTTAATATATCAGATATTAAAGAGCTTCTATATGGATCAAGCACTCTTCTAGATCCACTAAAGGTACTTTCTGATGCAACAGTAGATGCTGGAATACTAAAGATATCACATGTCATAAAAACAACTTCTGGATATCTGACTGATTACACTTCCAATATGCCAAGATATCTAAATTTGCTTTCTTATTCATCATTGGCTCATCAAGATACAATCTTAATTATGACTTTTGTGGAATAGATTTTTCATGCTCAACACAATAATAATCCTACAAAAAATTATAAAATTAAAAATAACAACTATTTGCAATCTGCTACTAAAATCTTACACTTAATGAAACTTATCATAATAAGTTTACTCTTCATTTGAATCAAGAGAACAAATTAAAGAAAAAGATCACAATAACATAAAAGCTGAAATATTCAATACACAAAAATGAAATGAAATACTTCAAAAGGATCAGTCATCCTCAAAGATATCTCAATATTTTGAGCTCCTCTATTTATTCGTGGACCTCCATGTGATGAAGATGATGAAGTTGGCTGAAACTGAGATGATGTGGTACCATACTGATGATATAGACCAAATAATTTCTCTTTTAATTTAAAAATTCTTCATTAACCCGTTCACCATAAACTCTTTTATAATACCAATTAATGAGATTTAATTTATGCCTTGGATCCAATACCACAGTAATAGATAAAATCATATAGAACTTGGACCAATACTTCTCAAATTTAGAAAACATATTTTGAGCCATGCGTTTCATGTAATCTTCAATAGTTGACATTTGATCTATGATGCCTACATTAGCTCAAAAAATAACGAGAAAATACAAACTTGATGTAGGATACTTTGTTCCAAAAAATATGCACGTTATGTCATAGAACACAGAAAGAAATAAACCAATCTTCCTTGTTTTTTTTCATTCATACCTAAAATTCAATAGTTTTTTTTTGCAAATTTCAATTTTTGTCAATAAAATGAGATGTTAAACATTTAAACCCATCTGTATTCAAAGATGTTCACAAGTCAGATATCAAAACATATTTTTCCCGATGCTTCTTGCAACATATTTCTTATTCTCCATTTTCTTAGAAACATTTTTTTCGCAATCAGATTTAACAGTATTTCGTGTGACAATATGTAGATCAGGACGCAAATAATGCAAAAGTGCTTGAATACCAACATACTCTCCAAATTGAAATGACAATTCATGCATTATAACTGCTGCAGTAAATAACTCACGAAATTTTTCAGGATCAAATTTATCTGATAAAGACATGGATGTGTTAGCATGAGAAATAAAAAGTTGGCCAACCTCACGAGTATCTCTCCTAACACATGCTTCTATATGCCTTTTCAAATTTTTGTGCCATAAGTTAGGGCACAACAATATATAGCTCCGCATTTTTTGCACTTATACTTCTGCTTGTTATCACCACCTAATGGCAAGATTTTAAAAAGTCCCCAAACTGAAGAAGTTAATTTTCTTTTTCGTTTCACATTTCTTGTAGTATTTCCTTCAGCTTCTTCTATTTCCTCCCCCATCATATTATTATCAGTTGAATCCAAATAGGTATTAAGTTGCTCAAGCTCAAACTACTCAATAGCCTCTACCTTAATCTCATTCTGAGAAATAACTCGATTAGACGACCGATTATGTGTCACATTATTCATCTATACAAAATTATGTGGCAAATGATATCAAAAATAAAATAAATATTATTATGTAATCAGGTAAATTGTAAGTATGCATTCTTGCAAGAAACAATGTAAGTGAAAAAAATATAACGAATAGAATATACCTTCAATCCTTAATGAATGACAAGGATTAGAAAAATTCGGAGCAAAGTGGAAAAAAGAGAGAATCAGTGAACCAAGTGCCTCCAACCCTAAACAACAGGAAAAACAGCACCGAATCTGATGGCAGAAAAAGTGAGAAACTAGATGAAGAAGACTGTGGGGAAGCCATCAATGCGCCGGGCAATCGCAGTCGCTACCCCGCCGCCACGTAGTGCCTTGCACAGTCCCAGAAGGCTTCACCGTCGCGGGTTCCTGATGGAATTTGTGCACCCCCACGACTGGAGAACGCTCGTCACCGGTGGTCAGCGGCTCAGCGCAATCTAGGGTTAGGGATTAGGGAGGAGACGGGACAGGCGGAGAGGCGAGTAGACTGTGTGGAGCATTGAGCCGATTCAAGCGCATTGTGGTTTGTGGGAATCTGGGATTAAACTATTAATAATTTAATATTATTATGTTAAACAGGTATAAGGCAGGTCATTTTCGGGTTGACCCGCCAACCCGAACCCGAGCGCTCTTATACGGGTCATTTTCGGGTCCACCTGATTCTGACCGAAACCCATTTAAGGTGGACCCATACCCAGTTAGACCAGGTTGAGTTCGGGTCGAGTCCAAAATTGTCACCCCTAGTTAGAATGCGTCATATATAATCGTTAGAGAGAACATAACAAAAACTAGATTGGGTGAATTACATCCTTGTCCTTGGGCTCGATCATCTGTTTTATGCAGGTCCATAAAATGTGAATCGTTATACAAATTTCCTTGAGGTCAACAACTTGGTTCATTTTGGTTCTTTTCATTGTATATTCGATCTTCTCATGTTGTCCGCATCTTGTTCATGTGCCCGTCAAAACTCTTGCTTATTGCTTTCCAACTCTGATACACACTCTTTTCTGTCAAAACGAATGCCCTCCTATCTCATCACTCATACTTTGGAAACATCAAAAAATTAAAAAGAATGAGAAGCTTATCATGCAAGAAGTATTTTGGATTAAAAATGAGGCATTTCTATCCATGTTCGGGATGTCGACTTCCTTTTAAAAAGAAATATTTAATATGTAAATATGGTGATACGAAGTGTTATGTATGTAAATGCTATAAACAAATATTATCAAAAAGTTGTATATTTATTTACATAATGCTACATAGCCAACAAAATTAGTCTCAAAAAGTCCTAAAACCTTTGAGAATTAGTTTTATTCGGTAGTTTAAGGCATAATACATTAATTGTACTATAAATCTCCTCAATTATTGAATAAAGCTAATACTTAGAGGTCCTAGAACCTTTAGGAGCTACTTGCGGGAATTGCATATTATTTCCCAGTTTGTTTCTTAAAGTACAGTACATGTAAAATAACATGCCTGCAAATCAAGTGCATTTACTTTAACAAACTACGAGTCACATACAAGCTCTGCGCGAAAGTTTTTTTTTTGTTTTTATGATGTAAAACAATATTTCTAGCAAGATAAATGCTTTTTAGACTCCTATAAATAATCTCAAATTTTAAATCCAACTAGAATTCATATATGGTAATGGTGTCATATAGATAATAAAATGATTTTGCTTATGTCACAATCATGCCACAAAGAAAATTCTAGTTAGATTCAGGGCCTGTTCGGTAGGCAAAATGATGCGGCTTCAATGATTTAAAGACAACCCAAACTAGTTAAACATCTTGTCGATTTATTCTCGACACATATTCACATCTTGCAATATCACAAACGGAAGGACTAAAAGCACGTGAAAAGACAGTTTTAATTTAATAATAATACTAGTTTGACAAATGACCAAAATTGAGCAAAAAAATATAATAATAATATTTTAATTTATTATAAATTTTAATAACTTTATTTAACATCCAACACAAATTTTAACTTTAAAAATTAATTTTATTTTACATCCAACACAAATTTCAACTTTAAAATCAACTTTATTTCACATCTTATACACATTCCAATATTAAAATAAATTTCTTTCTCATCAACTCTATAAAATAAAATATTTTCTCTTTTCTTACCCAAATTTATCCTCCAATCAAACAAGCTCTTAGCATTGTTAGATTGGGCGACATGACCTGAGACTTCAATGCTAACAAAAAATTCTCAGACCCTGCTAAGTGGCTAAAATTAAGGGTGTTAATATGGATCGAAGAAGGCGCCGATCATGAGCCACCTCTACAGAATTTCGCCCGAGCTGAGATAGATGCATATCTAATGCTTTCTCACAGAGTGGCAATGCCTCTTTGAAGTTCAAAACTGCAGCATACGCCTCAGCTAAATCCCTATACGCATTGCCTATTTCTCGGCTATTAGGCTCCAAGATTGGAAAAAAACTTGGGTTCGGAGAGCTCGCCACGTCATATTTTCATACCTGCTTGTTACAGTTATAAAAGTGCTTGTTATAACAACCACTTTTATAACAAACACTTTCTATAACAAGCAGTTTTAGCTCTATAACAAGCATTTTTATACCTATAACAAACAGGTATGAAAATGTGACGTGGCGAGCTTTCCGAAACTAAGTTTTTTTTCCCAAGATTGACTCTTTTAAGCTCCACGTACCTTTTTAGATTCAGCAAAGCCACCTCTCTCCGACCCATTGCAGTTTTCGTGTTGGCAAGCTCCAGCTGGACCGCATGCATCACCGGCCGTACGTCAAATTCGCAGGGAACATCCCTTTCCAAAGCTGTCATTGAACCTCTTGATATTGTAGCAGGCGCAGCCCACCAGATGGAGAGCCATGGCGACTGAAACAGAGGCTTCACCGCCAACATCGAGGATCTTCAAAGCCCTTAACCCAAAGGTAAGAATTTTCTCGTGGTCGTCAGAGCCGATGGAATCCAGATGCTGGCCGACCTTCAAGCAAGCGAGACCGAGCGCCTTGTCGTTCTCGTCCAGCACTGCCTCGAGAGCTTCGGACGAGGTCAGGATCTCGTCTGTCATCGCTGCCAACTCGAAAGCCTTCTCCTTGAGCTGCCGCTGAGAAGACGGAAGGCTGCTTCGGAACCCCCGAGAGCAACATCCTGATATTGACCGCCGACCGATGCTAGGGTTTAGGAGCTGGGAAGAGACGGGTAGTAGATTCAACGAGTAAGAACTCGTGAAGAAGAGCCGCGGCAGAGACTTCGGCCTGGAGCTCGATTTGAGGAGACTCTGAAGCAGGAGAGAAGAAGACGCCGCTCGCCTCATGGTGCGGGTTTAGGGCATTCTCACTGTAGATGGAGAAATTTTTGCTGCACCGATGCACGGTGCACAAGCCAATTAGCATACGACACATCAACATACATGACTCACTTTTATCTGTGTGTTATATGTTAATTGGGCTTGTGCACCGTGCACCGGTGCACACACAAATTTCTCCTCTAAATAAGCCAACTGAATTTGGGTTCATTCTGTTCAAGTCCATATTTGTTTATGATCTTCGAGTTCAAGCTCAAGTTTGTTGAAAAATTTAACTCGGTCCTTAAATGTACGACTTGTTAGGGCTTGACTCGTGTTTGGTTCACGAACAATCTTTCTAATTTATTTGCGAACTATAAACAATTTTTTATAATTCATGAATTTTTTTCATTTAATTAATAAATAAAATTTTTTAATGAGCTTTAGATTAGTCACTAATTGATCTCTAAATAAGCTGTACGTCGAGTCTCTTGATATAGCATATGTTTTTTATGAATAGTTCGTTCACGAATATTAATGAATCGGATATTAGCATGTTTAGAATTATTCATTTTTTATTCAAGCTTGTGAAGTTTGATGAATAAAAAATGAACGAGTTATTATTAAACTGTGCATTGAAGTTTATTTTCAATCCTAACAGATCATATAAGTAGATAAAATCCGAAACTTGAATTTCTTGTTGATTTGATGTGCCGCAAAGATCTCAAGACCCATCATACTACAAAATTAGACATTATACTATTTGTATTTTATTGCAATCAATATATTATAATCATAGGTCATAGCCTTACACATACACTTAGATGGAATTATCATTAAGATTCTGTTTTGGTGCGAAGACCAAAATAGTACTAGTTTAAAAAATAATAATAATAATAATAGATAATTTTTTTTTAATTATTTTACATAAATTTTAATATAAAAAAAATATTATTTTTTACTTCATATACTCAGTAATGTTTAATAAAAATATCAATTTCATTTCACTTTCTACACCAAAATATTTGAATCGAGTATTTTAACTTAGAATGTGAAATAAAGTTGATATTTTATTTTAAAAATTATTAAATATGTGAAGTAAAATAATTTTTTTTATATTAAAATTTGTGTAGAATTATTAAAAAAAATATTTATTATTATTGTTGTTTTTTAAATTAGTACTATTTCGGTTCTTATTTTAGTTTTCGCCAAACAGGGTCCAACGTAATTACTAGCTTCTTATCTGCTAAAAAATACTTTTATGATTATTAATCGTAATCCATTTTATATATAATACAATGTTTATTCGACACATGTAATTTAATTAGTTTATTTTAAATATATTTTAACTTAAAAACCATAAATAACTTAAAAATACTTTTCTTTAACTTTTTTTTTTAATTGAAACGATGTCAAAGAATGATATGTAAATAAATATAAATATTTTAAAAGAGCAAAATTATGAGTGGAAATTTTAAAAACGTTAGCATGTGGGCCCCGCTGCTGACGTGGACGAGCAATTGGCTTTCGCGCCAAAATCTGCTCTCCCGCCAAAACGATGCGGTATAGCCTGCGCCCACGGGGCACCATTGTCATTTTCATATAACGCTCACTCTGCCCTGGCCCCTTCGCCGTCGTCTTATCTCTATGGAATCGCCGAACCCGTCCCGATTCTCCCCCGCCGTCGCGGAGAAGAAGAAGAAGCCATTGGCTTCTCCGGTCACGCTGGCTGACGTGATCCAGACGCCGGAGAAGCCTGCTCAGCTGCCTCGGCGGGGTGGGAGGAGGAGCCTGGTATTCTCGGACGATGCGACGGTCTCCTTGGGGTCGCAGCGACCTGTAGGCGATTCCGATGATCGGTGGAATCTTGACAGATTCGGCGAGGGCTTGGCCAAGAAGGAGCGAAAGGTTTCCGGATCATTCTCTGATTCGGCATGCAAACCCTTGGCGGATGGAAACCTGGTTAAGCTCCCGGAAAAGTAAGCTTGGGAGATCATTTTTGTTTTTTTCATGTTAGATATATCGCTTTTGAGGTTTTTGCCAACAAGATGAGTCCTTTCCTTCATAATGTTTGAAAGAGGAATGAAAATTCTTTAGATCATTTTAATATTGGTGATTTGTGGTGGTGGTTTGTATTGATTGATTTTCTTTTTATTGAATGCTGAGTCTACCTGATCGTGGTGGCAAAGCTGATAACGTGGTGGCAGCATGTTTTTCGTGCTCCTTTTTACTGCTAGATTCTGCTTGACCACCAAGCTGTTGATCTGAATGAGTTTTTGACTCTTTTATCTATTGTTTGCTAACTTTCAAATGTACCTTTTAGAATATAAAATTATTCTTGAGCCAAATCCTACAAGATTAAGCTAACTTAGGCAGGTTGGCAAACTGATTTAACTGTATCTGAAAGGCAGAGGTCTCAAGTTCAGGTCCTACAGTGACATAATTAGAATATAAAATTATTTTTGGGCCATAACTTAACAGTACTTCTTAGTTTTGTCTTGAATTCTACTATTAGTTTCAACTTTGCTGGCTTTATCTAACTTTCTAGCAACATGTTCACTTTTTTTTTGTGAAGCTTGGTGTTTCAGTATGTTAGAATGAGTACTTTGAAATATTTGTGTTTTGTAACTTGGTTTCTTCTTAATACACTTTTCTTGCATCTTCTTGTGGTCATTGGTGTGCAGGTATGAAATCATATCAGAGTTCTTTAATTGCATGGATACCTCAATCCGATTGCTGAAGTTGAAGGGATCAATGCCCACATTTTCAAATATTAGTGCCAGTGTTCAGCATCTAACTGAGAGGTGACTTTTTCCTCTTTGTTGGATTGATTAGTAGTCTCTTGCCAATTCTATGACTAGCCTCAAATTTATCTATTTCTGTTGGGTAATTGCAGGAGATTCTCCTATCGTCATTTAGCACAATTGAAACACATCTTACCTGAAGCTATTTTAATAAAAAAAGTGCTTTTGCGTGATGAGGTGACCTGCTGCATGAAGCCAGAACTTCTAGTTACAATACAAGTGGATGCAGTAGAAAGCAATCACAAGAGAAAATCGGAAAGTGCGTCTTCAGTATTGAGGAATGTTTTCCGATCTAGGATTGTGGAATTTGTTAGAAGTCACCAAGCGGTACAGTATGATGTTATTCTTTTCTCTTTCCCAGCATTTTTAACAATACGTGGAGCTATTTTGTGTTGGGGTGTTCAGACATAATTTGGCACCATCCCATAAGATTTTGAATTTCAAGGTGTCTGAATCCTAAAATATTAGAACTTTGTTCCTATCCCGTAAATTTGCTTCCCTGCACTATGATATATTACAATCCAAGCGTTTGTTATGACCCAGTACATTGAAAGTATTATTCACATTCAATTCTTAACATTTTAGTCATGGACAGCGTACAAGATCTTTAGTTTTTCTTTCTGTGGCTTGATTTTTAATTCTATATTTAAGGTGAATCTAAAAATTGCTCCTTTTAAAAAAAAAATTATTTTGGTGGTGATTGCTCATGTTTTCTTTTCTTCAGGAAGATGACATCCCAGAGGAGACACTACCACATCCTTTTGATCGAAAAATACTCACAGTGACATCTCAAACCAATGACTCAATTCCTTCGATGGGTGTTGTTGAGTCATCATATGTTACTTGCATGACAAATCAGTTGGCCACAGTTTCCCATGTGCCTCCATCTTTCCAGAGGCGATTCTCTGGTAAAACCCCTATAGTCGGTGCTATGAAAACTCCTCTCGCATGCTTGAATGAAGTGATTTGTAAAGATGCTTCTTCAGCTTCGACTATTCCTTCCCCCATCAAATGTTCTTCAAAGTCCATAATTCATAATAAATCACTCCTTAGTTCACCGCATCAAAAGCCCTCGTCAAGCAATTCCCAAGATTATGACATGGATTCTAGAGTGCTAGTTGATGCTGACAATTGTTCTTTGAGAGAAACAAAGCCGTTAGAATCAACTCCAGTGAAGGACATTTCGACACCTACACGGCTAATGACTGTCACTCCCAAACTTCAAACGCCAAAAAGAAGTCGATCACCAGTAATGTGTGATGTTTTAGAGGAGCCAGTTAAGCGAATGACTAGGGCAAAACTATTTCCAACACCAAGGAAGCATGTAGATATCCATGGTAATGACAACAAGATTGGAATTTCTCCCGTTGAAGATGTTCTTAGTTTTCTTCCAGAGACACTCCTGCAAGATGTAAGTCTCCGTCATTTGCATAATACATTAAAAGCTACTTAAGTGGCTGGGTAACTAGTGATATTAATTTTATACATATGCTGTCATAATTCTTCATTTCTTTCAAAAACCTTTTCACTAAGCATCTTCAATGGAGTTAAGTTTGAGAAGATTCCTTTACTTTCTTTGCCACTGTAGGTGAGGGACAAGGAAAGGAAAGCAATGCAAGAAAGGGATTCTGGTGCCAACCAAGCGAGGTCACGGAACATGCTGATTTCAAGCTTGCCCAAATTTTTTGATTCCATTCTACTTGTATTTCAGTCAGGAAATAGATCTGTGATGACAAAGCAAGAGCTTGTGCATAAGATTCTTTCAAGTCAATGTAGTATAGTTGATAGAAGTAAGGCCATGTTAGTATGTATAAGCTAAAATAAATTTAAATACTCACAAATTTTTTTGTGATGTTTTTAGATGAAATTGAAGAACAGTTGAAGTTATTGGAAGAACTTGTACCAGATTGGCTTCACAAAAAGATAGCATCTACAGGGGACTCTCTCTACTGGTACATTTCAGAAGGAACTCTGAGCTCTCGATATCAATGAAACTACACCACTCTTGTTATGCATAATGTTGAACTTCTCTACTAATAATCCTGTAGCTGAAGTTATATATACCATTCGATTGCATTCTAACCGGTTTTTTCATTATTATTCAGTGTGAGTGAGATGTCAAACTCTCTCGAGATTCGGCGCAGGCTTCAAGCAGCGGAGTGAAAAGTTCCCTGGTTTCTCAGTTCCTGCACAAATGCTATAAGATTTTGGTGAGCAGTGTAATTTGTTTTGTTTATCCAAGCATCCAGATATTTGTTTGATTCAGATCTAAATTTAATTTGGTCTTTTCTGCCAAGATCAAAATATCATAGTGTGTTATTGTAAATTTAGACTTGGAAGGAAGAGAAGTGCCAATTTCAAAAGAAAGAAAGAGAAGTTGAAGAAAAAGGCTAAGTTAAAAAGGTTCCTTGATATGTTTTCTTGTCTCAAGATTTTGATCAAAATTTCAGCATGGAAACATGTGCACCTTTTCATCAAAAAAAAGAGAAAAGAATACATGGGTACCTCCTGACATTTATGTGGTTATTCACCTCACAACTTGTAGTTGAGTTTTGGAGGGCATTTGGTTGAATTTTATGTTGGTATCATGTGATGTTATTTATATGTTTTTTCTCTAAATGTTATTTTTTCACTGATAATTTTATAATTTTTTATGAAGTTATCTGCGCATGTCATCAAACTCTTTGGATAACAAAATATAATCGAATTAAACGCCGTGCAAAATAGTATGGCCAATGTATTGCATATCTCGTTCAAAGAAAATCTGTTTCGTTGAAAGTTTTTTTTTTTTTTGAAAACCTCATTTTAGCCGAACCATGATGGCCATTTTGAATGTTCAGATCCGGTGTTTTTGGGTTTTGCATCATATGAAGGTGAGTAATTTTCTCATAACATTGTGAGCATTAATTAAACAAAGGCATGGGGTACAAGTGATAATGCACCAATGCTCTTGAGAGAAACATGAAAATTTCTGTGGTTTTGGTTTTTACATAATAACGTGGGAGTTTAGTAAGGAGTATTCTTTTTTAGTGTGAGGAGTAATTTTATACCATTTTTATGGTGCAGAATGCTGGCCTGCAAAGAGGAAACATACAAATAAAATAAATGTTATAGAAATGAGGATGTTAAGGTGAATGTGTGGATATACACAAAAGGATAGAATGAGAATTGAGTATATCCGAAAGAAAGTTGGTGTTGCACCAATTGAGGATAAACTTAGAGAAAGTCAGCTTAAATGATTTGGACATTTAAATCGTAAGCCGATTGAAGCTCTAGTTAGAAAAATTGAGTTATTGGATTTTGCCTATGTACAAAAAGGAAGAGGGAGACCAAAGAAGACTTGGCAAGAAACTATAAGGAGTGATCTTAGTTACTTAGACTTAGATAAGAATTCGACAACTGATAGGGCGCAATAGAAACAAATGATTCATGTAGCCGACCCCACCTAGTGGGATTAAGGCTTGGTGGTTGTTGTTGTATAGATGATAAAACATGCCAAGTGATAGTGCGCTCTTCTCTTGAGCAACATAAATACTTCTTTTGGGCTTTGTTTTTTTATATATACAAATACTTTTATAAATAACTAAATTCAATATATTCAGTGGCACCGGTAATCACCTTTTAGTAGCTGCAACACATTGCTCAATTCAAAGCAACTTGTTGTATGACATTTCATTTAGGATACTTACCTACTTAAAAGATTTTTTATGAAGAAATATCAAAGCACAGTAAAGTGATCTCTGCATCGGTATCCTCTTGCGTACGAGACTACCTAAGCAAGTTCTACCTCCCTAAGCTGAGGGCGAAGAATCCTTGAAAGAAGGCAAAATTGAGATCGAGTTACGCCTTTATTAACACTGTCACGACATTCGATACCTTGATGAGCAGTTCAGTCATTAATACGAGTTGAAAGATCAAACAAATGAGTGAAGAACTCGTTCGTTTATTAAACTATTACACAAATATAACATTTAGATATTAGCTCATCCAGATACATTAGAGAAGCATTGAATCAAATGCTTTTTAATTGTTATTGCATTGTATTATGGGAATTAAGGAGTATGGGATTTATTTAGAGTTTATTAAACATGCTAATCATACATTGTGACTTTTATTTCAGTTGCTTGTGTGCTTGTTTCTTTAGTGGTTATGGTTTTTTATTTTAGGAATAATAATTCATCATATTTATCAAATAATTATCTATTTTTTAAATATTGTGTCACACTTCTGTTAATTTCATTAATAGCAATTAACCTTAGGTGTGTCATGTTAACTCAAGATATATGATATGTAATGTAGGCATTCGTATTGTAATATCTAAAAAGTAGATAAATGTATTTTCAGGAAAATTAAATGTACAAGATATTCATTTCACAGTGCTCTCAGATAGGCCTGTGAATAGGTCGAGTTATAATCTGATCTGATCTACAGTCTAAACCTATTAGATTACGAAACAAAATAGTTTATTGATCTGCACTACTAATTTGAAGACCCAATTGTGAACTACTGGGTCGGATTCAGGTCGAAATTGATCCTACATTAAAAAAACCCGACCCATGTTACTTTGTGTGAATCAATAAAGAATAAGGTAAGATGAATCGCAGAATGAATAGTTTCTTATAAGTTACAATAATTTCTACTTTAGAGATGAATTACTGTTGACGTAGGATGTAGGGGATCCCAAGAAACACCAAAAAAGAGAGAGAGTTCCGAGAGGCGGCGGCGCGCAGATGGTTAAGCCTGATGATTAACGCTTAAGAGAGAGAAAAGAGCATCCAGAACAGCACAAAGAGATTTAAGGTGGTTCAGGGAGGAGTTCTCTTACGTCCACCGGGCGTCAGTGAGAGAGTTTTCACTATAAGTCAAAAGGGTGGTCGGAAGACCGGTACAAAGATCTTACAAGAGAAAGAGAGAGAAAGAGCTAGAAAGAGAAAGGGCTTTCCTTTTGTCTCAAGCTCTTATTCACAAAGGTGACAGAGGAGGGATTCTGCTCTTGTTCTTGTTTTTGTTTGATCTGATCGATCCTTGTCGCTATATGTTTCACCTGTCCCTTCTCTCCTCTCTTTCTTGAAGCCTGTTCCAGGGTATTTGTAGGCAGCAGATGATGCAACTTTATTCTGGTTTTCTGAAAGGAAAGGACGTAAACAAATCCTAGACTCATGCTGCTTTGTCGTCCACTAGAGGGACCAGAGTCAGTAAAAGGAGAGCTTGACCTTTGGATCTTGGTACTGCTTCTGGGGATTCGTGACAACTGAAGCACGTGGGTCTTTGATCTGCATGTCTGAAAAAAGTGTCTTATACGGGGAATGACACAATCGAGCCATGCCGATTATGACAGGCACAACTGAGAAATCATCATCATCGATGTTAGCAGGAGATGATTCTTGATCGTCATAGACGATGTTGGGTCGAACCCTCGTGGCCGAAGTTAGAGACCTGTTAGAATAAAAGCATTAAAATAAAGAGTTAGTGCCACTTGGGAGCCACGTGTATGGCTAGGATGCAGCGCTGGGACCATGCGTTAACATCAGCCCCCCGCATTGTCATGGTGTGAACATTAATGTGGGTCCTAGAATGCGAACCGTCGCAATAGTAGATGCGCTGCCCAAGGCCTGTCAGGATAAAGCAAGGGCGGCACCCTGTCGATTCGCATTCTCTTCCACCATTCTCTGAAAATTTCTGCAAGAGAGAGTAGATCATTAGAGAGATGACAGAGAGGAAGAAGTAAACGACTCTGACGGGTTTTTCTCTAAAGAAGAAGAGAGCCTTGGAGCAGTTTGAAAGGTCGCCGAAACCAGCGACTGAGAAAACTGCTATGGTGCAGAGGAAGTAGGAGCCCCGGTTGTGGATCTGGAGGTGGAGGCTCTGCCCGCCAAAGTTGCTAGGGTTCTGGTGAGGACATTGGAATCTGCTCAAGAGACTGCAGCCGAGGAGGCGACGGAGGTGGTGAATGTCTCTGATTCTCCGGTCAAGCTGCCTCTGAAGACTGGAGAGTGGAAGGAGCTGATTGTGGTGGGTGAGACTCCTGCGGGGGAGACTCGAGTCTGGGAGAATGCTGCTCAAAGATGAAGACATTGAGCGGCTCCTTCCCAAGTTCGGGGATCCCCCTGAAGGGAGTGTGAAGAAGATGCCCCTGGTGATTTGTGGTCCTGCTCCTCTTGGTGAATCAGTCCTTCCTGTTAAGACAAAGAAGTCCCTCTTCCCTCGTCTTCTCCCGGTGGGTCTCCGAAATGGAGAGAAGAAGAAGAAGGAGGAAAGCAACAAGATGGAAGAAGCGACTAAGGAGAAGAAGGAGGCTCTGCAGGTCGCTCCTTAGGCTGCCCTTGGCATTGAAGGGATAGGAGGTAAGACGGAGGAGGGGATTAAGGAAAAGAAGGAGGGGGCTCCTCCAGTTACTCCCAATGTCACCCTTGGCATTAAAGGGACATGGGGTGTCCTGGAAAAGAGTCTGCTTGAGATACGTGGAGAAGAGGGAAAGATCCTAAAGAGCACCTCCCAGGTCTTGGAGGTGGTAAAAAATTTGAAGGGTAAGGAGGAAGGGGAGGCCCGCTTCTTTCAGAGTATAGCAGAGCTAGAGTGCTTTGTTGCAGGTCACAAAGCACTCTCAAGGTGATCATATAGAGGAGCTAAGGAAGTTATATAGTTATATGCTTCCTTAGCTCTTAGTAACTCAGAATGGGTTGGTAAGAACGAGGTTGCGAGAGGGGAGTTTCACCGCACCCTCTCGGATGTTGGTCAAGCCCATTCTGCTCATGTCAAAGACCTCCAGAAAAGAATAAAGGAGCTGGATGATGAAAAGGAAGCTTTGAGAAAGGAGAGAAGCAGGCTTAGGGGTGAAGTCGTGGAGGCAAGGGAGGCAGAGTCGAAGGCGAAGCAAGCGACCCTTGAAAACCACCGCCGAGAGGAGTTGCTGAAGTTCGAGATACGCTCCATGCGCTCCTTAATAGATAACAGCTTGGGATAGAGGGGGCGACGCATGGAGAACTTGGAGGAGGCAGTGAGAAGGGCAATGAATATTGTCAGCGCTTCGGCCGTAGGTGACCATGTGAAGAGCCAGACAACCTTTGATGTTCTTCTGCAGACACTGGTTGATGAAAGCATCCTGAACTAGAAGAATATTAGGGGTCTAGCCGTTCTTCATTTATGCGACCCCAAGGGTCCAGAAAAGTTCTTCGATGCTATCGAGACTCAGGAGATGTCCCTCCTAAAGGTACCTACGTTGACTGGGGATATCCACCTGCTTCTCCTTGCGAAGGTCCTGACGAAGGTCCGAGTATTCCTCCAGTGGCGCCACTGCAAGCTTCTCCTTGGGAAGGGCGATGATCTGATTCCCGCTCTTGCCATTCCTCAGCCTCATCATCAACATACGTTTGATGGGACGATCAGAGAGGAGAGGGAAATGGCAAGTCTCTTGAGGGTACACTGCTGTTGGCAGGAGTGTAATAGATTGGTCTCAAAAGGGGGTTTTTCCTCATATTTCAAATTCACACTATCACACAAGTTGTCTAAGTTCTGAAGCCTTGTATTTTCTTTTGATTCTTTTGTATGTCCTGTATCCAATAGAGAGATATGTGAGAGAGTAAGGAAAATAAAATTTGTAACAAGTTTTATCCTTAATGAAATGTATTTTTTTCAAAAACTTGTTCTGGATGAATTCTGCTTGTACTTTTATTTTTTCCTTCGTGTTTGAAGAAGGTACCACAAGATTAGAAAAGAGAAGGATAAGAATTCATAAATAAGAAAGTATGAAGCCAATGATAAATTCTAAGTTAGAAGATGAAGGTAACTTTCGTCGTGCACGAGATTATAAAATATCAAATAACGATAGTTAAAAGAGCAAAAAGAAAAGTGCAATCATCCTGAAATATCGTGCACGACACCAGGACAAAATGCAAGGAAGAGGCGCTTCGATATCCGAGCATCATTTCGAATTTCGAATCTGTCAGAAAAATAGACGGCCGGATCAGGCCCGCGTGCTGATCGATGAGATCAGACGGCCAGAAGACGAAAAATCACAACTGTTCCCCATAAAGCCTATCTTAAAAAGGAAAGTTGAAACATTTGCCCACCTTCAAACTCTAAGAGAGGAAAAATTCCCTGATCTTGCTCATCGCAAAACCTAGCAATGGGGGGAAGAGAGATTGAGTGGGCAGAGTTGGCCGTTCAGCTCAAGAACGACCCCAGTTATTAGAAGAGTCTCCTAATGGAGCATGAAGTGCTAAACACAACGAGGGGATTTAGGGGAAATTTCGACCTCATTGTCATTCAGCCCGCCGCCGAGCTCCATCCAAACAGACCACCAGACGGAGCGGTGTGCGTTTATCGGACTCAAGTGGAGTACGGAATGATGCTTCCTCCACAGCCGGAGTTCAGAGAGATCCTGAACTCCTACCAGATTGTGCCGACGCAGCTTTCCCCCAACGCCGTCGCATACATATACTCCTTCCTGAAGCTACTGCAGGCCCAGGAGATGCCATGGAGTCTGACGCTGTTTAGGGGTCTATTTAGCTGGATGGCAGTGCCCGGATACGACGGATGCCTGGCCCTGAGGTCAAAGACGAGGAAGGCGATGTTCTCCGGGGCGAGTAGTTCCCATTCAGACTGGAGGGACTGCTACTTCTTCGTAGGTGGGGATTTGGGGATCCCCCTGAAGCCCGGATTCTGCCCATTTGAGCTCATCAGAGATGCCAAGTGGATGGCAGGAGCAGGGACACTGAAGAACCTGAAGAAGCTGAAGGGGCAGAACTGGCCCCTGAAGGACTTTCTCAGGCACGTGAAGAACGACATATCCTTGTACGCGCAAGCGTTGGGATATGCCGTCTTCAAGGAGATGGTTCCAACCCCTGGCATGGTCTTGATGAAGAGCGCTAGGAGGGGACAGCCCCCCGCCATCCAACTCAGCAAGGAGCTCACTGAGGTGGTGGAGGAGCAGGGAGAGATAGTGGTTCCAGAGCCAGTTTGTGGCGGAACTGCCATCGACGTGGTATTCTCCTTAAAGGATACCACGGACGACAGGAAAACTTTGGCCAAGGTGATGGAAGAGGCAAGCAAAGGGAAAGAACATGTCACATCGGCTAGGCCCAAGGTGGTCCCCAAAGATAATAAGTGGATCGTCATTGGGGAGAAAGAAGGAGAGAAGAAGGCCGAAGAGAAGGACCAAAAGAGAGGAGAAGAAGCAGAAGTACAAGGTGAAACTGTGAGTCCCTGCCTGGACTTGGTGCTGAAGGAGGTCCCTAAGCGGAAGAGGGACCCCAAAGAGAAAAGAAGTCCAGAGCCCCTTTCGAAGAAGGGAAAGACTGCGGAGGAAGGTCAGTTGGCTGTCAAAGGGGCATACGATTGGCAACGAAGTATTAACCCCCCTACCACATCAATTTTGGGGGGAGATTTGGAGACGACGTTTCGCGGATCGTCGTGGGAACGAAAGGAGAGATGAGAAAACTCCTCCTGCTCTCCTAGCAATCGACGGAAAGAAACTGCGCACCCCCAGGAGATTTGGGACTGGCAGTAGGAGGTGGCTTCGTCACCAAGGATCTGGAGGATAGGATGGAGAAAGTCTCGATGCCAGATGCCTATGCCCAAGTAGCGAATAGGCTGTTTGCTGTGAGAATCTCCCATAACCCCATTTTACCGTTACTTTTTATTTAAGTTTGTGTTGACTTTGCTTCGTCTTTTAGGCGCTCGCTCGCTTGCCTCTACTTCTGAATAAGATCTTAAAGACGGAGGAACAAGTGCTCAAGCAAGGAGGCCAGCTTCACCAACTGGACGAAGAGATTGAGGTCTTGAAGGTCCAGCTTGCAATAAAGTCTTCTCAGCTTGATGCCTTGCAGGAGGAGAAGGCTAA
The DNA here is from genome assembly GCA_002786265.1 of Apostasia shenzhenica. Classification (NCBI taxonomy): domain Eukaryota; kingdom Viridiplantae; phylum Streptophyta; class Magnoliopsida; order Asparagales; family Orchidaceae; genus Apostasia; species Apostasia shenzhenica. The sequence continues at coordinate 222,947 of KZ452392.1, read as the reverse complement.
ACTGCAGCAAGAGTTTGTAGTCTATAAGTCTGCAATGGGCGCGTTGAAGGTTGACAATAAGGCCCTGCGAGAGAGGCTGGACAAGGTCGCTGAAGACCAAGAGGCTATCATTGCGGAGAAGTCTGCAGCGGCCGTAAAAGCCTACAAAATAAGCTTACTCTGCAGAAAAGAGAGGTTAGATGGGATCAGGAGGGCATGGGAAGGATTGGCCTCCACTCTGATTCAGGGGGGCAAGATTACTGTCAATGATCTTGCAGAAGTGTAGTCCTTTTCTTGTCTAGCCGCTGATCCTATTTACAAAGAAGAGGGGTTGGACTTAACCGACGACCTCACCCAACAGATGTTTGATCTTTTGGATAGGGAGAGTGAAGACTAACCCATCTTCTTGTAAAACGAGTGAATTGTAACTTATACTTTGTACTTTGAAATTGAAAGAATGAAAAAAGCTTGTTTTTTTTTTTTGCATACTTGTTTATTCTGATGTGTATGAACTGAACATGTACCTTTGTATGAAGTTTGAAATGCTCTGACTGTAACTTTATGAGAACACCCTTTATAACGAGTTAATAATAAAGGACTTTGAATCACATAAAGCATCTCAAGTTGAACTTTTGAAACTACTTCTTTGCACATTGTTTGCTCAAACGACTTAGATCAGTCTAAAACATCGTAAACAATGTTCGACCATGAGGCACATGCTAGTTGAGTAGATAGAGTACTTGGGGCTTTTGGAGTCGTGCTTTTTTATATATATATTCCTGATGCCAAAAGGACTTGGATCGTCTGAAACATCGTATACAATATTTATACTTGAGGCATAGGCTAACCTCTTTTGGGGCGGATCCTAGTGAGAAGAGTGCATTTGGAAATATAATATCAAATTTGAATTGAAATCATACTCCTTTACGCATCTGCACAGGAGAGAAGTAATGATAGTAGTGGAGATCCTGCCTAGGAGGAGTTATCTGATCTAATGTCAAAAGGACTTAGATCGTCTGAAACATCATAGAGATGTTTGTACTTGAGGCATGGGCTGACCTCCGTTTGGGCAAATTCTAGTGGGAAGCGAAGGCACTCTGCTTAGGGGGGACCTGCATCATGAGTAGATAGCAAGGACTGCCCTAAGGTTACAAGCGGGCCTTCTGACCTTCCGCTAGCCAGCTGAGCTTATGGAAGGATTCCAAATGTAGATAGGAGACCCCGCCTGCCAGGCATAACTAGGCTCGGTGACCTCCGTATATGAAGAGTGAGTATAATGCATCATCGTGTACGAGGTGTGGAAACCTCGGGTACGATAGTCAAAGAGTTTGAGGTTAGAATCATACCTGCCACACGATGCTTGAGCAATAGATAATAGGCCAGTCATGTTTTGGGCAATATGAATACCTCAGCATGAATCATCAATTATGAGATTAATATCACGAGAACCCCTGAGTTTAGAAGAAATACAGATGTGCATTGAAAGAATCCAGATGTATATTAATAAGGCATGTCCATGAGTAAGAGATTCTAGACGAATCTGTTCAAAGGAATTCTGTGTGAATAAAGAATAGATTACCGCTTTGATTTAAGTATAAAATTTCTTCAGATCATCTCTGCTCCAAGTCCTGAGGAGTTGAGTGCCTTCAGAGGTCATGAGATAGTACGCGTTAGGTCTTGCAACCTCGTGTACGATGTATGGGCCTTCCCAATTGGGCTCAAGTTTGGGAACTTCCAACTTGCTGCCAGCAAGAAGTCGTCGTTTGAGGACTGGATCGCCTTGAGTAAAACTTTTGGGATTGACTCTGCGGTTGAAGTATCGTTCAACCTGGATTTTATGCTCTAGACGCTTGAGTGTGACCAATTGTCTTTTTTGTTTCAAGAGATCCAGATCAACCTGTTGCGAATCATCATTCTCATTTATCCAGGTTTGTAAATCTTCGGGATCGAAGTTAGCTACAACCTCTATTCTGGGGGAGAAGTGTTCCAGCTCAACAGGTATCATTGCGTCCATTCCGAAGGACAGGGAAAAAGGCGATTCCTACGTGACCTAGAGGGAGCTGTATTGTAAGCCCAAAGAGCGCCTGAAAGCTCTTCCGGCCAGCAGGTTTTGGCACCGTCGAGGCGCTTCTTTAAAATATTCAGAATATTCTTGTTAGCTGCTTCTGCCTGCCCATTAGTATGAGGATGCCAAACAGATGCATACTTGAGGTTGATCTGATGCTTGCCACAGAAGTCATGGATCCACTGATTGGCGAATGGAGTACCATTGTCTGTAATGATTGTCATTGGCACACCATATTTGCAGATGATGTTAGCCCATAGAAAATTCTCGACGTTTTGAGCAGTAGGCTGAGTAAGAGTTTTTGCTTCCAGCCACTTTGTGAAATAGTTGACAGCGACTATCACGCACTTGTAGCTTCTCATAGCGGTAGGCATTGGATCGAGAAAGTCAAGCACCCAAACAGCTAAGGGTCAAGACGAATTGATGAGTTTAAGATAGCCGGTGGGCTGTCTTTGCATATCGGCATAATGTTGGCATTGGGGGCACTTTTCTATGAATGACTGAGCATCTTTGTGGATGTTTGGCCAGAAGAATCCCTGGCGCAGGACTCACATGACCAAACTTCGGCCACGAGCATGGGTTCCGCACTCCTCTTTGTGAACAACTTCAATAACTCTTTGAGCTTCCTCAGGCCTTATGCATTTTGTGAGTGGCCTGGCATAAGATCTTTTGTACAGTTCGTCGCCAATGAGGACATATTTGGTACATTCGAGCCTCAGTTTTCTGGCCTCCTGCTGGTTGCTGGGCTGATCCCCATTTTTCAGATGATTGGTAATTCTATCCATCTAGCAAGGTGTTTGCTCAGAGCTATGGATTTCCGCGCACTCGTAGCTAGGCTTTTATGATAATTGATGTTGATGAAAGTCAGGGAGCCCCCCTTTCGTGAGATGGTCTGCCACCTGATTCTCCTCTCGAGGGACATGCGTTAGGGAGAAATCGTTGAACTGGGAGATCAAGAATAGGGCTTTTTTCAGATACTTCTTTAAAACCTCGTCCTTCATTTCATTAGTGCGGTTGACTTGGTTGACAACCAGCTGAGAGTCACTAAACACTCGTATGTGCTTTACTGACATTCCAAGGGCAAACTCCAGTCCTGCAATGAGAGCTTCATATTTCGCCTGATTATTAGTAACCTTGAATTGAAGGGTTGTTGCTCGATGTAGGGCGATTCCCAAGGGGCTAGTGAGAAGAATTCCAACTCCTTGAGATTGAAGTCCAAAAGCACCATCAATGTGAAGAGACCAGGGAATGACCTCGCGCTTGGTGGGTGATGACTCTGAAGTGGAAAATTCGGCAACGAAGTCAGCCAACACCTGGGCTTTTATTACTACCCGCGGGATGCATTTGATGTCAAATTTGCTAAGTTCAATAGACCATTTGAGGAGTCTTCCCGAAATCTCGGGGGTATGTAATATCTTCAGGAGAGGTTGATCAGTAACCACTTGGATAGTATGCAACTGGAAGTATGGATGCAACTTCCTTGCGGCTATTAGGAGAGCAAGGGCGAGCTTTTACAACGTGGGATATCGGGTTTCCGCATCAAGAAGTATATGACTGATATAGAAAATAGGGCGGTGGTTCCCCATATCATCGTTCACGAGGACAGCCGAAACCGTTGCGTCTGATGCCCCAGGTAAAGAGAGAGACCTCCCCTGCTTTTGGTGCTACAAGCATTGGTGCAGTTGTAAGATATCTCTTCAGCTCTGTGAAGGCAACTTCACATTCATCGGTCCAGTGACCCTTTTTGCCCTTGCGAAGACACCGGAAGAACGGTAAACACTTATCATCAGCCTTGGAAATGAACCTCCCCAGGCTATTGATACGGCCGGTGAGCTTCTGAATCTCCTTTAGTGATCGGGGAGAAGGCATGCTAAGGACTGCTGAGATTTTATCTGGGTTAGCCTTTATTGCTTTGACTGATATCAGGTAGCCCAAGAACTTCCCTGAGACCGCGCCAAAGGTACATTTGGTAGAGTTCAGCTTGAGATTGAACTTTCGGAGTTTATCAAAAGTTTCTCTGAGGTCTGCAAAATGCTCTTCCATGCTCCGACTCTTGACCCGGATGTTGTCAACGTATGCTTCGAGTTTTCTTCCCCTTTGGTTTTTAAACATGGTGTCAATCATGCATTGATAGGTGGCGCCGACGTTCTTGAGACCGAAGGGCATAACATTGTAGTAATATGTACTAAAGTCGGTGATGAAAGCAGTTTTCTCTTCATCTTGTTTAGCCATCCGGATTTGATGGTACCCGGAGAAAGCATCCAAGAAACTAATCACATCGTATCTGGATGTGCGATCCACCATCATATCAATGCGTAGGAGAGGATACGTGTCTTTAGGACAGGCCTGGTTGAGTGCTCGAAAGTCTATACACATCATCCATTTTCCGTTGGCTTTTTTTACCATGGCAACATTGGTAAGCCACTGGGGGAATTGGACTTCCCTTTTGTAGCCCGCTTTCAGGAGTTTGTTTACTTCTTCGACAGCGTTTTGCCTTTCTCCTGCCATGACCCGTTTCTATTTCTTTACAGGGATGACGTCAATAGATATGCTCAAGCGATGTTCACAGATGGCCCTATCAACACCAGAGATATCTTCGGGGGACCAAGCAAAGATGTCCACATACTCAGAAAGCAAAGTAGTGACACCTGCTTGCTAGTTTGTATTCATGGAAGAAGATATGTTTACAATTTTTGAAGATCCTTCTCCCCCAACTGATGCATTGATAACCCCTTGCTGAGGCATGAGAGGCTGAGACTCCCTCGGGTCTAGATGGTCGACAACGAACTGTGCTGCAATTTGAAAACATCGGGTGACCTGCCGGAGGTCTCCTCTGATGGTCACAACGCCGCTGGAGGTAGGGAACTTTGCGCAGTGGTGGGGCGTAGAGATCACCATCCCGAAGGAGTTGAGAGTGGTCCTCCCCAGGATAGCGTTGTAGCCTGACCTGGCTCTAATGATCGCGAAGTTCACCATGCTCATGGCGTGGCCGTTGTCGTCGCAGAAAGAGACCGGCAGGGAGATGAATCCAAGAGGCTGGACCCTTTCCCCAGAGAAACCCAGCAAGGTGGTTCCTGCATGGAGAAGGTTCATTTCTTTGAGGCCCATCTAGAGGAAGGCGGATTCAAATAAGATATCGGCCTCGCTTCCTGAGTCGAGGAGTACTCACCGAACGTCGAAGTCAGCGACACAGGTAGTGACAACTATCGGGTCATTGTGAGGGTTGCCCATGCGGGGGAGAACTTCATGTAGAAAATGAGTGGGATGGAAGAAGAAGGTTGATGAGAGATGTCGTCCATTTCGACCACCTGTCAGTGCACAACGGTAGGGTCAAAGCTGAAGATGGTGTTGATAGTCCTTGCCGCTAGGGGATAGGACCACATCGGCTGGCTAGAACTTGGTGGCTGCAGGTCCTGGGCCGGAGCCCCCGTGTCTGCTGGGGCCTTGCCCTTCTGCATGGCATTGAATGTGGGTGCCATCAGCATGAATTCTTCAAGTTTACCCTGGTCTGCTAGCTTATCTAGCAGGGCTCTTAATGCGCGACACTTGTGATGCTTGTGCCCGTAGTTCCCATGGAACTTGCAGTAATTTTCTGGATCTACTCCGACCGGTGGCGCTGGTTTGGGTCCTGCAGGACGAACCTAACCTTGTTTCACGACCGACGCGTATACCTCAGTAAGTGGCCGGAAAAAGAGACGTTTCTGCTCGCGGGCCTGCTGCAGCCTCCTTTCATCCTTGCCACCGCGGGCCTGTTGTGGCCTCCTATCATCCCTGCCATGATTCCTTCCTCCGCAAATTATCATGGACAGTGTCTCATCACCCCGATGTTTCCTCTTCCTCTAGTAGTACGAACTGGCTGGCCCTGGTAATCAGCTCTAGGTAGCTTCGAGGTTTGGCCAGCTGTAGAGATTTAGATAGGTCCCCACTCCTGAGTCCCCTTCGATAGATGTGCATGGCCACAGTGGGGTCCACGTCTTCAGCTTCTGCTGCAGCGACAAAAAATCGGTTGGTGTAATCCCGGAGGCTTTCCTTCTCGCCTTGCTTGATGTTGGCGAGCACCATGTCAGAGACGACTATTCGAGTCCGGCCATTGAAACAGGCGATCAGCTCCCACTTCAGGTGCTCGTAAGAGATGTGACCCCTGGGGAGCTTCACGAACCAACTGAAAGCCTCTCCTTTCAGAGTATTAGCCAAGATGTGACACTTGGTGGCTTCGTCGGGCTGACGATAGCGGACAACGGCCTCAAATCCCTGAGTATGCTCGCGGGGATCAGTGGCACCCTTGTAGGTCTCAAGGCGGGGTGGCCTGAAGTCTTCCGAGACTGGCGCCTGTCCGATGGTGTCGGAGAAAGGAGCGTTGCCATCCAGCAGGCTAAAGAAAGGATCAGGCCCATATAGGGGGGCCTAAGCTCCGGTAAAGTGGAGATTGCGTCCGGCAAGGAAAAGAGGGAAAGTTGGAGGAAAAAAGGTAGGCTGCGGTAGTGGATATGGTAGAAGAGGATTTAGAGGGACCTCTTGAGGAGGAATAGGATGTCTGGGCGACCGATAAAAACCAGATGACTGAATAGAAGGCGCCGCACCAGCGAGAGAGGAGGAGTCGCTGCGACCGACGGGAGAGGATCACGGGCCGCCGCGACCAGCGGGAGAGGTGGTGGCGCCGCCGCAGCCGGCGGGAAAGGTGTTGGCGGTAGGACGACGGCGCAAACTGACTGAGTTTGCCTAAGGATCGCGGCCTGCTGGGTTGTGAGGCTAATGACCAGCTCGGTGAGGTTCTCCAGCATCCCCTGCAGCTCCGAGATGCAAGTACCTCTGGAAGAAGAAGTAGATCCAGCATGACGCCTAGATGTTGAGGTGAAAGATTCATCACCTAGCGCCCTGACAGATTGTGCTGCAGGTCGTAGAATTGGTTCTGTGCTTCCTAGCCACCATCCTTTCGGGGTCTCAATGAAAGCACAAGAAAGATGTTGACGTAGGATGTAGGGGATCCCAAGAAACACCAAAAAAGAGAGAGAATTTCGAGAGGCGGCGGTGAGTAGATTAAGCCTGATGATTAAAGCTTAAAAGAGAGTAAAGAGAATTCGGAATAGCACACAGAGGTTTAAGGTGGTTTAGGGAGGAGTTCCCTTACGTCCACCGGGCGTCAGTGAGAGTTTTTACTATGAGTCAAAAGGGTGGTCAGAAGATCGGTAGAAAGAGCTTACAAGACAAAAAGAGAGAAAGAGCTTTCCTTTTGTCTCAAGCTCTTGTTCACAAAGGTGACAGAGGAGGGATTCTGCTCTTGTTCTTGTTTTTGTTTGATCTGATCGATCCTTGTCGTTATATGTTTCACCTGTCCCTTCTCTCCTCTTTTTCTTGAAGCCTGTTTCAGGGTATTTGTAGGCAGCAAATGATGCAGCTTTATCCTGGTTTTCCGGAAGGAAAGGACATAAACAAATTTTGGACCCATGCTGCTTTGTTGGCCACTAGAGGGACCAAAGTCAATAAAAGGAGAGCTTGACCTTTGGATCTTGGTACTACTTCTGGGGATTCGTGACAACTAAAGCACGCGGGTCCTTGATCTGCATGTCTGAGAAAAGTGTCTTGTACGGGGAACAGCACGGTCGGGCCGTGTCGATTGTGACAGGCGTAGTTGAGGAATTATCATCGTCGATGTTAGCAGGAGATGATCCTTGATCGTCGTAGACGATGTTGGGTCGAACCCTCGTGGCCAAAGTTGGAGACCTGCGAGAATGAAAGCATTAAAGAAAGAGTTGATGCCACCTGGGAGCCACGAGTATGGCTAGGATGTAGCGCTGGGACCACGCGTTAATAATTATAAATCAAAAATTTTTATTTGTTTTAATAGTTTAATTCCTTCGTGATTAAGTTTGATTTTGTATTTGAACTTCAGTTAATTTTTTTTGAATAAGAGAATTCTCTACAATAACATTTGAAGAAATCTTGCAATTTCATATGCCCTCCAATATGTTGATTTGATTCACGGCTTGTAATTTTTTATATAGCACTAATTAAACAAACAATTTATCAAGCTCTGCAATGCTCGTACCCACTTCAGAATTAATCGTTCACCCTTAAAAAAATTAGTGTTACATTATTTAAGAAAAATTCACTTAGACCCAAAATTCGATCCCTAAATCCAAACTGTGGCTAGTGATAGAACAGATCCGAGTTGACCCTGATTTGATCCAAATGTATCCGAATCAGGGCCAACTCGATCTAAATCCAACCCATTTACAGGCCTAAACGCATTTGTGTGTGGTTTGGAATATTATTATTTTGGTTTTGTGCTATAATATTTTAAAAATAAATAATTGATTTGTAAATATAGTAAGTGATGTATAAATTCCCCCCTATTTCATTACCAGGAAACACAGTATACTCTTATTTAGTTCGGGCTTTTTTGGATAAGAGAATTTTTTTTTTTTGGTTTAATGGAAGAGAAATTAATCTTAATATTAAAAAATATGTAAAATGTGATATTTGTGCTGGATGTGAAATAAAGTTAATTTTTAGAGTTAAAATTTGTGTTGAACAAAAAAAGTTCTTCGAACTAAACGAGGCTTTGACTTTTAAGATTGAATACAATAAAAAATGAGATTATTACTGTTAACACGTGGTTCCAGCACTGCATCCCAACCATACACGTGGCGCCGAGCTGACATTAGCCTTTGATTATTCACTTATCCGTTTATTTATTCTTGCAGGTCTCCAACCTCGGCCACGATAGTTTGGCCTAGCATCTTCCATGATTATCGAGGGTCATCCCCTGCTAACATCAATGACGATGTTACTCAGCTGCACCTGTCACGGTAGGCGTGACCCGACCGCGTCGTTCCCCATACAAGACACTTTTTCCAAATACGCAAATCAAGGGTTCACACGCTTCAGCCGCCATGAATCCTTATAGGCAGTACCAATATTAAAAGATCAAGCTCTCCTTTTACTACCTCTGGTCCCTCCAATAGCCGACAAGCAGCGTGGGTCCAGGATTTGTTTATCCCTCTCCCTTCCGGAAAACCAGGACAAAGATGCACTGTCTACCGCCTATATATACCTTTGAACAGGCTTCAAGGAAAAGGGGGGACAGACGGATAGAGACAACAGAGAAAACAACAAGGGCGACCAGAGCATAAACAATTCTCTCGAATTCTCCTACCCTCACTGTATTAAAGCCCCAACTGAGGAGCTCTCTCATCCCTTCTTCTTCTTCCCTAGCTTAGCATTATATTAGCCCTCACGGTTGCTTTTTATATAGTGAAATCCTTTTGCTGATCGCTCGGTGGATGTAGGTGATTTTCTCTCTAAACCACCTTAAATCTCAGTGTGCTGTTATGGTTGCTAAAGCTCTATGTGTGCCGCCATCTCTCGGGACTTTCTCTTTCTTTCGGTATTTCTTGGGATCCCCTACATCCTACGTTAACATCTTCTGGTGCTTTATTGAGACCACCGAGAAGATGGTGGCCAGGACGCACAAAATCAACTCCGCCGCCCGCAGTGCGCATGCAGGTGAACCTTCTATAAGGGCGCCAGGAGATGGGGCTTCGGCCTCAACATCTTGGCACCGCGCCGAATCTGCTTTTTCTTTCAGGTGTACCCGCGTCTCAGAGCTTCAAGGGATGCTAGCGAACCTCACCGACTTGGTCACTAGCCTCACAGCCCAACAGGCCGTCATTCTCAGGTAGACCCAGCCAGTCTGCAAAGCAGTACTTCCTCCTCCGCCGGTCGCGGCAGCTCTTGCACCGCCTCTGCTAGTCGCGGTAGTTCCTGCACCTCTTCCGCCGGCAGTGGCAGCTCCTGCACCTCCTCCTCTGGTTGTGGAGTCCCCTTCTCCCTTGCCTCCTGTCGTGGCACCTTCCATTCAATCGTCCAGCTTTTCTCAGCCGCCCAGACGCCTTCCCCCTCAGGAAGTCCACCAAAATTATTTCCTACCATGTTCTTTACCACAACCTGCCTTCCTTCCACCTGCTTTCCCTCCTTTCCTTGTCGGAAGGGACCCTCTCTTCCCAGGCTCTTAGGCCCCACCCCTTCTTTTGCTCGATGGACAGCAATGCCCATTTTGCTGATGCCATCCGGTTGGCCCCAATCCTAGAAGACTTCAGACCGCCTCGGCTTGAAGCTTACAAAGGCGCGACTGACCGCCGCGAACATATACAAGGTTTCGAGGCCGCAGTCCGTTATCGTCAACCAGATGATGCCGCCAAGTGCCACCTCTTGGCAAACACCTTGAAGGGAGCGACATTCAGCTCGTTCATCAAGCTCCATAGGGGTCACATCTCTTCCTACGAGCATCTGAAGTGGGAGCTGATCGCCGCTTCATTGGCAGGACTCGAATGGTCATTTCTGATATGGTGCTCGCCAACATCAAACAAGGCGAGAAGGAAAGCCTTTGGGACTACACCAATCGCTTCTTCGCCGCCGCGGCCAAAATTGAAGACGTCAACCCTGCCATGGCCATGCACAATTTCCGGAGGGGACTCAAGATCAGGGATTTGTCTAAGTCCCTGCAGCTGGCCAAACCTCGGAGCTACCTGGAGCTGGTGGCTAGGGCTAGCTAATTCATGCTCCTCGAGGATGCTGAGTCCTCTCCCCCCGGTGTTTCTAGAGAAGAAGAGGAAACATCAGTGCGACGAACGATCGTCCATGATGATGCACATGGCCAAAGGTCGTAATAGAGATGAGGGGAAATCGTGACCTGTTCAGCAGCAAAAGCATTTCTTCTCTGACCGCTTCCTGAAGTCTATGCAGCGGCTGTTAAATAAGGTTGGGTTTGACCTGCTAGACCCAAGCCGACACCTCTAACCGAAGTGGACCTTGACAACTACTGTGAGTTCCACGGGAACTACAGGCATAGGCTTCACAGGTGTCGAGCCCTCAGAGCTCTACTCAACAAACTGGCGAATCAGGGCAAGCTCGAAGAGTTCATGCAGATGGCGCCAACCTTCAATGCTGTCCAAAAAGGGAAGGCCCCCGAAGATACCAGGGCCCCTACTAAAGCTCTGCCATCTCCAGGCCCCAGCCAGCCGAAGCGCCCTTATCCTGCTGCCGCGAGAACGATCAACGTCATCTTTAGCGTTGATCCCGCCACCGCTCGCCGCCAGGAGATTGAGGTCAGCGGCATCTCACACTAGTATTCTTCTTCCATCCCACATACATTCTGCCAAGAAAATCTCCCCCAACAAGGCAACATTCACAATGATCTGATCGTGGTCACTGCCTGCATTGCCGATTTCGATGTTCGGCGAGTGCTGCTCGACTCTGGAAGTGCGAATGACATCCTATTCGAATCTGCCTTCCTCCAAATGGGGCTCAAGGAAGCAAACCTTCTCCGTGTGGGAACCACCTTGCTGGTTTTCTCCGGAGAAAGGGTCTAGCCGCTAGGATTCATCTCTCTGCCCATCTGCTTCTGCGATGACAACGGCTATGCAATAGACATGGTGAACTTCATTGTCATCAGAGCCAAGTCAGGCTACAATGCCATCATAGGAAGGACCACTCTCAATTCCTTCGGGATGGTGATCTCCACGCCTCACCTCTGCGCGAAATTCCCTACCTCCAGTGGTGTTGTCACCATCAGAGAAGATGTCAGGTAAGAAACCCGATGCTTCCAGATCGCTGCGCAGCTTGTTGTCGATCCACTGGAGCCCAGAGAATCTCAAGCTGTTGTACCACAAGAATGGGTCATAAATGTAGCCTTGGGATGGGAAGATTCCATTAAAATTGTAAACATATCTTCTTTCATGAATGACAAGCAGCAGGCAAAAATCAATGCCTTGCTTTCTGAGTACATCGACGTCTTTGCATGGTCTCCTGAAGATATTTCAGGTGTTGACAGGGGTGTCTAGTCCTGTCAACGAATCGGATTTAGATCGGGTTGACTCCGACCCAGATCCAAATCCATATATGTCGGATCGGGTTATACATCGGATCGGGTCATGGTTGATTCATATCCTCTCGAGTCAGAAATCGAATCGGTTCGGAACACGGGTTTTCGGATTTAATCCATTTACAATAAAAGTAGTTATTTTTAAGTAATTTTCATAATTAAATTTAAAATAATATTAAATTTATTGAAAATAAAATAAAGGAAGAATATTATATTTTTATGAATTAATTAAATATTTAATATAAAAATCAGTATTTGTAATATATATACATATATATTGTAAATATAAACTGAGCACTATAAACTATAATCTACTAATATAATATGTAAGAATTTTTTATTAATTAATTATAGTGACGCTCTTTACTTGAGCCTTCCAACAAGAAAATTATTAGCCATAATATATCCCTGTATGAACTATAAATTAGATTACATAAACTGATCGGATTTTAAACGGGTCGGGTCAATGGTAATCCATATCAGATCCATTTATTTGTAGATGGATTAGGTCAGTAAACGGGGTGGATTGACGGGTCATAAAAAATTTATTTGGGGGTTTAATCTGATCGAAACTCGGATCGGATCGGATCATGATCTGATCCATTGACAGGCCTAGGGTTGTCTGTGAGCACCACCTGAACATATCTGATACTGCCACTCCCATAAAACAAAAGAAGAGGGTTATAGCGGGAGAGAGGCAGAACGCTATCGAGGATGAGGTCAACAAATTGCTAAAGGCAGGGTACATTCGAGAGGTCCAATACCCTCAATGGCTCACCAACGTCATCATGGTGAAGAAGGCCAGCGGGAAATAGAGCATGTGCGTAGACTTTCGCACACTAAATCAAGCCTGCCTCAAAGATACATATCCTCTTCCATGCATAGATGAGATGGTAGATCATCCCTTCGGGTACGAGGTCATGAGCTTACTGGATGCTTTTTCTGGGTACCATCAAATCCGGATGGCTGAAAAAGATGAAGAGAAGACTGCTTTCATCACCGACTTTGGTACATATTGTTACAACGTCATGCCCTTTGGTCTCAAGAATGTCGGCGCCACCTGTCAGCGCATGATTGAAGTTCAAAGGTCAGAGGGGCAGAAATCTTGAAGCATATGTCGATGATATACTTGTGAAAAGCAGGAGCATGGAGGGGCACCTCACCGACCTCAAAGAGACACTTGATACCCTTTGAAAGTTTAACCTCAAACTTAACCCCGCCAAGTGTACCTTCGGTGCGGTTTCGGAAAAGTTTCTGGGCTACCTGGTCTCAGCCAGAGGGATAGAGGCCAATCCAGACAAAATCTCGGTGATCGTAAGCATGCCCTCTCCTCGAACGGTGAAGGAAATTCAGAAACTGGCAGGATAGATCAACAGCCTGGGTAGATTTTTTTAAAGGCCGAGGACTGATGTTCGCCACTTGTTCAATGCTTGTGTTGACAGCAGAAGGGGCCAGTAGACTGATGAATGTGAAGCGGCTTTCACAGAGCTGAAGAGATATCTTACCTCGGCACCGATAGTGGTGGCACCGAGGGACCCCGATTTTGTCTTTGTACCTAGGCGTATCTGACGCCGCAGTCTCAGTTGTCCTCGTCAACGAAAATAAGGGGGTACAGTATCCTATCTTCTACATTAGTCATATAGTCCTGGATGCTGAGAGTCGATACCCCACGCTGGAAAATCTCGCTCTGGCTCTCTTGATGGCAGCAAGAAAGCTACGCCCATACTTCTAATCTCACACTATTCAGGTTGTCACTGATCAACCGCTCTTGAAAATACTACATATTCCCGAAGTCTCGGAAAGGCTTCTCAAATGGTCCATCGAGCTGGGCCAGTACGACATCAAATATGTTCCACGAACAACAATCAAGGCTCAAGCCCTGGCGAATTTTGTAGCCAAACTCTCTACTTCAGAGCCGCCGTCGGCTAAGAGCAAGGCTAGACCTTGGTCCCTCCATGTCGATGGCGCATCTGGATCGCAGTTCCAGGGGGCTGAAATTCTCCTAGCCAGTCTAATAGGAGCTACCTTGCACCAAGCAGTAACCCTCCAGTTCAGGGCCACCAACAACCAAGCAGAGTATGAAGCTCTCATCGCAGGATTAAATTTCGCACTCAGCATGGCCATAAAATGCATACAAGTGTTTAGCGACTCACAACTGATCGTCAACTAGGTGAATCGAACATTCGAGACAAAGGATGAAGTTCTGAAGAAGTATCTACTGAAGACCCAATTCTTGATCTACCAATTCGAAGGATTCTCTTTGATGTACATTCCCAGAGGAGAAAATCAAGTGGCGGATCGGCTTGCAAAAGGGGGGCTCCCCGACCTCCGCCGACATCGAATACTTGATGAGCCCAGCTATGAATGCACGAAAATTCGCTCTAAGGAGCACCCATCATGCTGGATGGACAGGATACTCAACTACTTAAAGAGTGGGACTCAACCTGACAACAGACAAGAGGCGAAAATACTGAAGCTGGAATGTGCCAAATACGTCCTCATCAACGGGGAGCTCTATAGAAGGTCTTATGTCAAACCCCTCACCAAATGCCTGAGACCATAAGAAATACAAAAGGCCATGGAAGCTGTCAATAAAGGGGAATGCGGATCATGCCCACGATCGAAGCTTAGTCATGCGGATCCTACGCTAGGGATTCTTCTGGCCCGATATCCACAAAGATGCTCAATTGTTCGTGGAGAAGTGTCCTCAATGCCAATATTACGCTGACATGTAAAGGCAGCCCACCGTCTATCTCAAACCTATCAATTGGTCTTAGCCCTTTGCTGTTTGGGGGCTTGACTTTCTGGGCCCAATGCCTACTGCTGTCAGGAGTTACAAGTGGTTTCTGGTTGCCATCGACTACTTTACAAAGTGGATAGAAGCCAAACCTCTTGCTCGACCTACTGCTGAGAACGTCGAAAACTTCCTATGGGCTAACATCGTCTGCAAGTATGGTGTACCTATGGCAATCATCACAGACAATGGTATTTCATTCGCCAATCAGCGAATTCATGACTTTTGCGGCAAACATCAAATTAATCTCAAGTATGCATCTGTTTGGTATCCTTACACTAATGGGGTGGCAGAAGGTGCTAATAAGAACATCTTGAACATTTTGAAGAAGCGCCTTGATGGTATCAAAACTAGCTGGCCAGACGAGCTGCCAGGCGCTCTTTGGGCTTATAATACCTCTCCCTTCGAGGTCACTCAAGAATCACCTTTCTCCCTATCCTTCGGAATGGATGCCATCATATCTGTTGAGCTGAAACACTTTTCCCCTCGAGTGGAAGCAGTAGCAAACTTTGATCCCGAGGATCTACAAACCTGGATGAATGAGAACGATGATTCACGAAAGGTTGATCTGGATCTCCTGGAACAGAAAAGACAATTAGCCACGCTCAAGCGTCTGGAACACAAACGTCGGGTTGAACGATACTTCAACCATAAGGTCAATCCCAGAAGTTTCACTCAAGGCGATTTGGTACTCAAACGACAATTGCTCGCTGGCAACAATTTGGGGGTTCCCAAGCTCGAACCAAACTAGGAAGGCCCTTACATTGTACGCGAGGTTGCTGGGCCTAATGTGTATTATCTTATGACCTTTGAAGGCACTCAACTCCCTAGAACGTGGAGCGGAGATGATCTGAAAAGGTTTTATGCTTAAATCAACATAGCAGTTTATCCTGATTCACACAGAACTCATCTGTACAGAACATCTGGATTCTTTATATGCATCTGAAATTCTTTCAACACATATCCGAGTTTCTTCATGATATCCCAAGGATATATTCTGAACTCAGAGGTTCTTATGATACTGGTCTTATGATTGATATTTATATTGAGATATTCATATCAGCCTATCATCTATCGCTCAGGTATGATTCTAACATCAAACTCTCGATTATCGTACCCGAGGTGTCCGCATCTCATACACGATGGTCCATTATACTCACTCTGCATATAAGGAGATCACCGAGCCTTGTTATGCCTGACAGGTAGAGTTTTCTACTTACATCTGGAACCCTTCCATAAGCTCATCTAGCTAGCGGAAGGTCTGAAGGCTCGCTCGCAACCTTAGGGCAGTCCCTGTCATCTCCTTATGATACAGGTTCCCCCTAACCTTAGGTCAGCCCATGCCTTAAGTACAAACATTGCCTACGATATTTCAGACGATCAAGTCCTTTTGGCATCGGGTCAGATAACTCTTTCTAGGTAGGATCTCTACTACTATCATTACTTATTTCCTGTGTAGATGCGTAAAGGAGTATGTTCAAATTTAGAAAGCCTTTTATCAGTCTTATTTTATTCTTAAAACTGCTACAAGGGGAATTAACCAACACTCCTCAATCAGATATTATATTCTCAGCAGTCCTCTTTCCATTAGGATCTGTCACCCCAAAGGGGGTCAGCTCATGCCTCGAGTACAAACATCGGCTATGATATTTCAGATGATCTAAGTCCTTTTGGCATCGAGTCAGATAACTCTCCTAGGCGAGATCTCTCCTATCATCGTTACTTCTTTCTTATGCAGGTCTATGAAGAAGTATGACTTTAAAATCCTAAATACTCTATCTACTCAACTAGCACATGCCTCAAGTACAAACGTCTTTCCAATATTTTAGACTGACCTAAGTCCTTTGGGCAACTAATGTGCAAAAGAAGTAGTTTCAAAGTTCAAACCGGAGATGCTTTATGTGATTTAAAAGTCCTTTATTATTAACTCATTATAAAGAATGTCTTCATAAAGTTATAGTCAGAGCATTTCAAATTTCATATAAAGGTATCTGTTCATTTCATACACATCAGAGTAAGCAGGTATGCAAAAGAAAACAAGCTTTTTCATTCTTTCATTTTCAAAATATAAAATTGAGGTTACAATTCACTCGTCTTATAAGAAAATGAGTTAGTCTTCACTATCCCCATCCAAAAGATCAAACATCTGTTAGATAAGGTTGTCAGTTAAGTCCAACCCCTCTTCCTTGTAAGTAGGATCAGCGGCTAAGCAAGGGATGGGCTCCACTTCACCAAGATCATTGGCATAATCTTGCCCTTTTGAATCAGAGTGGAAGCCAATCCTTCTCACGCCCTCTTGATCCCATCTAACCTTTTTTTTCTACAGGGTAAGCTTATTTTGTAGGCTTCTATAGCTGCAGTAGATCTTCTTGCAATAAAAGCCTCCTAGTCCTCTGCAGCCTTATTCAGCTTCTCCCGTAAGGCCTTATTGTCAATCTTCAGTGCGCTCATTGCAGACTTATGAACTGCAAACTCCTCCTGCAGTTTAGCCTTCTTTTCCTATGAGGCATCAAGCTGAGAAGACTTCACTACAAGCTAGACTTTCAAGGCCTCAATTTCTTCATCCCGTTGATGAAGCTAGCTATCCTGTTCAAGAACCTGCTCCTCTTTCCTCAAAGTCCTGTTCAAAGCTAGAGACAAGCGAGCAAGCATCTGCAATGGAAACAAAGTTAGTACACTCTAAGACCAGACAATTAAGGAAGAGGATTTGAGAAATAATTTTTACCGTGGACATCTTTTTGGCAAAACCTGCATAAAGTTCTGGTGTAGAGGTTTTTTCCAATTTCTCCTCCAACTCTTTGGACGCTAGGCCACTTCCCATGGCTAGACCTGCTTCTCCTCGGTAGACGCAGCTTTGGTTTATGGACGGTAGGGAAATGACTGTTAACTTTCTCTCATCTCCTTTCGTTCTCACTGCAATCCTCGAACATTCATCCCCAAATACCCCAATGAAGTTGGTACTGTTGGGGGGCTCAGTGCTTTGCTGCCAGTCATAACCCCCCTCAGCAGTAATGCCCTCTTCCTCTGCACCTTTTCCCTTCTTCGAAGAGGGCTTTGGACTTGCACTCTCTGAGAAACCCCTTTTCTTCTTGGGGGCCTCACTAAGAACCAAGTCCAGGCAAGGGCTCCCAGCCCTCTTCTCCTCTTGGCCTCCTTCGGCCTCATTCCTTTCCTTCTCTTTCCCAATGATGATCCCTTTATCACTCTTAGCCTCTTAGGGATCATCTTGGGCTTTGCCGCTATTGCAGGTTCTTTCCTTTCGGCTAGTGTATTCCTGTTGTCTGCGGCATCATCAGGAGAAGATACCACATCGACGGCGGTTTCACCACAAACTGGCTCTGGAACCTCTATCACTTCTTCCTCCTCCACCACCTCAGTGACCTCCTTACTGAGTTGGACGGCAGGGGGCTGCCCTCTTCTAGCCCTCCTCATCAGAACTGTTCCAGGCGGCGAGGTGACTTCCTTGAAGATGGCATATCCTAACTCTTTGGCGTACATGGATATGTCATTCTTCACATGTCTGAGGAAGTGCTTCAGAGGCCAGCTTTGCCCCTTTAGCCTCTCCAGACTCTTCAGGGTGCTCTCTTCGGCCATCCACTTGGCGTTGCCGATGAACTCAGGAAGGCAGACTCCGGGCGCCAGAGGGATTCCCAAATCCCCTCCGACGAAGAAGTTGTAGTCTCTCCAGTCCAAATGAGAGTTACTCGCCCCTGGAAACATCGCCTTCCTTGTCTTTGACCGCAGGGCCAGGCATCCTCTGTACCCCGGCACCGCCATCCAGCTGAAAAGGGTTCTGAACAGCCTCAAGCTCCATGGTATCTCCTGGTCCTGCAGCAGCTTTAGGAATGAATACATATACGCAACGGCGTTGGGGGAAGTTGCGCCGGCACGATCTGGTAGGAGTTCAGGACTTTCCTAAACTTCGGCTGCGGCGGGAGCATCATCCCATACTCCACCTATGCCTGGTATACGCACACTGCCCCTTCGGGAGGCCTATTCGGGCGGAGGTCAGCGGTAGGCTGGATGACCATTAGGTTGGGGTTTCCCCTGAACCCCCTTGTTGTGTTGAGCACTTCGTGATCCATCAGGAGAGACTCCTGATAGCTAGCGTCCCTCTTGAACTGTTCAGCCAGATCAGCCCACTTGATCTCTCTTCCCCCCATTGCTAGGTTTCGCGATGAGCGGAGCAGGGGATTCTTTTTTTTCTCTCTTAGGGTTTGAAGGCAGGCAATAGTTTCAAAACTTCCCTCCTTGAGAAGGGTTTATGGGAAATAGTTGTGACTTTCCATCTTCTAGCCGTCTAATCTTATCGATCAGCACACAGGCCCAATCCGGCCGTCCGTTTCTCTAACAGGCTTAGAATTTGAACCTGCGCACAGATGTCGAGGCCTCTCTTCCCTGCATTTCATCCTTGTGTCGTGCACGATGTTTCAAAATGACTGCACTTTTATTTTTGCTCTTTTAACTATCATTGTCTGATATTTCATAATCTCGTGCACGACGATAATTAGCTTCATCTTCTAACTTAGAATTTATCATTGGCTTTATACTTTCTTATTTATGAATTCTTGTCCTCTTTTCTAACTTCGTGGTACATTCTTCAAACACGAAAGAACAATTTTATTTTCCTTACTTTCTCACATGTCTTTCTATTGGATACAGGACATACAAAAGAATCAAAAGAAAATACAAGACTTCAGAACTTAGACAATTGGTGTAATAGTATCAACCTCAAATATGAGATCAATCTATTACACTCCTACAGCGGGGCACCCTCAAGAAACTTGCCATTTCCCTCTCCTCTCCGATCGTTCCTTCAAATGTGCGTTGATGATGAGGCTGAGGAATGGCAAGAGCGGGGATCAGATCATCGCCCTTCCCAGGGAGAAGCTTGCTGTGGCGCCTTTGGAGGATTGCTCTGACCTTCGTCAGGACCTTCGCAAGAAGAAGCAGGTGGATATCCCCAGCCGACGTAGGTACCTTTAGGAGGGACATATCCTGAGCCTCGACTCCCAACATCGAAAAAACCTTTCTGGACCTTTGGGGCCGCAAAAAGGAAGAACGGTTGGACCCCTAATGTTCTCCTGATTCAGGATGCTTTCATCAACCAGTGTCTGCAGAAGAACATTGAAGGCTACCTAGCTCTTCACATGGTGACCTACGGCTGAAGCGCTGACGATATTCACTGCCCTTCTCACTGCCTCCTCCAAGTCCTCATGCGGCGCCCCCTCCATCCCAAGCTGTTTTCTATTAGGGAGCGCATGGAGCGTATCTCGGACCTCAACAGCTCCTCTCAGCGATAGTTTTTGAAGGCTGCCTGCTTCGCCTTCGACTCTGCCTCCCTCGCTTCCACAACTTAGCCCTTAAGCCTGTTTCCTTCCTTTCTCAAAGCCTCCTTCTCATCATCCAACTCCTTTATCCTTTCCTAGAGGTCTTTGACATGAGCAAAATGGGCTTGACCAACATTAGAGAAGGCGCGGTGAAACTCTCCTCTTGTAACCTCGTTCTTACCAGCCCATTCTGAGTTACTAAGAGCTAAGAAAGTCAACTTATCCTCCAGACTATATAACTTCCTTAGCTCCTTTATATGATCACCTTGAGAGCGCTTTGTAACCTGCAACAAAGCACTCTCTAGCTCCTCCGAAGATAGCGAGCCTCCCCTTCCTCCTTACTCTTCAGGGATTTTACCACCTCCAAAATCTGGGAGATGTTGTTCAGGATCTTTCCCTCTTCTCCATGTATCTCAAGCAGACTCTTCTCCAGGACACCCCATGTCCCTTAAATGCCAAGGGTGACATTGGGAGTGATTGGAGGAGCCCCCTTCTTCTTCTCCTTAATCCTCTCCTCCGTCTTGCCTCCTGTCCTTCAATGCTAAGGGCAGCCTCAGGAGCAACCTGTGGAGCCTCCTTCTTCTCCTTAGTCGCTTCCTCCATCTTGCGGCTTTCCTCCTTCTTGTCCTTCTCCTCATTCCGGAGACTCGCCAGGAGAAGACGAGGGAAGAGGGGCTTCTTTGTCTTGATAGGAAGAAGGACTTATTCGCCAAGAGGAGCAGGACCACAAATTACCAGGGGCTTCTTCTTCACACTCCCTTCAGGGGGAGCCCCGAACTTGGGAAGGAGCCGCTCAATGTCTTCATCTTTGAGCAGGATTCTCCCAGGCTCGAATCTCTCCCCCATGGGAGTCTCGCCCACCACGATCAGCTCCTTCCGCTCTCCAGTCTTCAGAGGCAGCTTGACCGGAGAATCAGAGACATTCACCACCTTCGTCGCCTCCTCGGGTGCAGTCTCTTAAGCAGACTCTAGCGTCCACACCAGAACCCTAGCAACTTTGGCGGGCGGAGCCTCCACCTCCAGATCCACAACCACGGCTCCTACTTCCTCCTTCTGGAGCAGTTCAACAATCTTCTCAGCTGTCGGTTTCGACGACCCTTCAGATGGCTCCAAGACCCTCTTCTTCTCAGGAGGAGGAGCGTCGACAGGGAGATCACTGGCTCTCTTCTTCTTTAAGGGAAAACTCGCTAGATTCGTCCACTTCTTCCTCTCCGCCATCTCTCTAACAACCCACTCCTTGCCTTGCAGGAATTTTTTGAGGCTGGTGGAAGAGAATGCAAATCGACGGGGTGCCGCCATGGCTTTATCCTGGGAAAACCTTGGGCAGCGCGTCCACCATCCCGGCTGTTCGCATCCCCGGACCCACATTAATGTTCGTGCCCTGACAATGCAGGGGGCTGATGTTAACACGTGGTTCCAACGCTGCATCCCAACCGTACACATGGCGTCGAGCTGGCATTAGCCTTTGATTATTCACTTATCTGTTTATTTATTCTTGCAGGTCTCCAACCTCGGCCACGATAGTTCGGCCTAGCATCATCTACGATTATCCAGGTTATCCCCTGCTAACATCAATGATGATGTTACTTAGCTGCACCTGTCACAGTCGGCGTGACCTGACCGCATCATTTTCCGTACAAGACACTTTTTTCAAACACATAAATCAAGGATTCGCACGCTTCAGCCGCCACAGATCCCTAGAGGCAGTACCAATATTAAAAGGTCAAGCTCTCCTTTTACTGCCTCTGGTCCCTCCAGTAGTCGACAAGCGGTGTGGGTCCAGGATTTGTTTATCCCTCTTCATTCCGAAAAATCAGGACAAAGCTGCATTGTCTACCACCTATATATACCCTTGAACAGGCTTCAAGGCAAAGGGGGGATAGACGGATAGAGATAACAGAGAAAGCAACAAGGGCGACCAGAGCATAAGCAATTCTCTCGAATTCTCCTACCCTCACTATACTAAAGCCCCAACTGAGGAGCTTTCTCGTCCCTTCTTCTTCTTCTTCCCTAGCTTAGCATTGTATCAGCCCTCACGGCTGCTTTTTATATAGTGAAATCCTTTCGCTGATCGCTCGGTGGACGTAGGGGATTTCCTCCCTGAACCACCTTAAACCTCTATGTGTTGTTCTGATTGCTAGAGCTCTTTGTGCGCTGCCGTCTCTCGGGACCCTCTTTCTTTCGGTGTTTCTTGGGATCCCCTACATCCTACATCAACAATTACCGAAAATATATAAAACTTCACTTAAGTTAACCTTTTTTATGGAATAAGTCTTCGAGATTGAATAAATTATTTGTGTAACAAACAATGTTATAAATAAATTGTTATCTATCTGTGATGTAATAAACAACGTATATAATGATCAAACAGAAATAGAAATCATTTTCCAAAATTGTACATATAAATCATTTTCGTGCAACCAACTTCTCCTCTCTTCATCTTCCTTCGTAATCGCAATAATTAATGATAAGCTGAACCTGTTAGATTCAAAATAATGCCTTTTTTTTTAAAAACAAAACAATGCCTTTGAAGTGTACCAAGTTTAGTAATTTCGAAACTTAACTATCTACACGACGTAAAAATTAGTAAGGAATAAATCATATAAAATGATTCAAAAATTTATTAATTCATTTGAGTGTTAATTAGTATAATTAAGTGTTAATTAAATATTTATAGATTTTAAAGCATCACTAATATGTGATTAATATATGATTATAGTAGCATTGTGTAAGGGGTGGGTGGCGGCATTGAGCCCCTAGGAATTTCAGGGCGGACCTAAATGTAAATTAAGGAGTGCAACTGTACCCTTAATAAATTTGTAAATTTGAGTACTTTATAATAAAATTACTATGCATATAAGACTTGACGGCTGAACCCTAGCCCAGCCGCCCACTCCGTCTCTGTGATTTCCATAGATCGCATCCTCGCGACCGGCGACTCGCAGCGACGCCGACGGCCCGACGCGGTCTCGCCGCTCCTGCGGCCAAGCGGCTCTCGCGGCGACGCCCACAGCCCGACGCGCTCTCGCGGCGACACCGACGGCGAGGGCCCGAGGCGGTCTCGCGGCGACGCACCATATGAGTGAGTTAACTTCAAGCTAACGCAAAGTTAGAAACGTGCTCAATGATTGCTCAAGTTTTACTTACTTTGAAATCTACTTGATTTTCTTGTAGTTTGAAGTTAACTCACTCATAATGGCAGTAGTTCAACTTGAAAGGGACTTGATGTATACATAAGCACATATTTTCATGCTTTTGTAATGTATGTTTACGTTGTAAAATTTTGTACAAGTGTTACAGAGGATACATATGAAGAGATTAGGATATAAAATTAATTTATTTTAGTAAAAATAAGTATGAAATATGAATGATGGCCGCAAGACCACCTTAGCCTTTGAAAGATTTTTTTTTTGAAGCTTGTGCCTGCGATCAATGACTGCAACAATCACCAAAAGACTGACTCCTTTTCTTGGTTGGGCGCCTCGTCGTCTTTTACTAAATGAATCGTGCGTATCTTCAGATTCCTCATCCCTCTAATGCCCCATCTCTGCTCTAGTTTTACCAAGCTGCTACGTCGTTCTGTGTTTTCCTCTTCTTCGACGCGGAGACGAAGAGTGATAGAGAGCAGCTGGTCTCGATCTCGTCGCTGATCTACGGCCGCTGCTTCGTTTGTGTTCCACTTCGCCGACGCAGAGTGGAAGAGGAGGGAGATAAAGCAAATTTGTCGACTTTGTCACCAGATTTCTTTGCCTATTTTGTCGTTGCTCAGGTAAGTATTGAAAATCTCTTCATCGATCTTTTAGATTCGCTGAATTTATCTGCCCTTAACGGTACATCACTGTGAATTTGATATGTTGGATCTGGGATTCTTCTTCAGTCTTCTACCTTTTTCTATTTGAATTACTTGTGAGAATTAGAGCTTGGTAGTATTCAATAGCTGTTTCACTTGCTGAGGCATGCTGCTGAACTGAAGCTGCCGAGGAGGATTTTGTGCCTTGTGATTTTGAATTCGAATGAGTAATTTGGGGATTGAAAATAATTCAGGAACTACAACCCAATCTGCTCACCATCCAATGTCTTCTTGCTGGCAACCAAAAAAAGCATCTGTTTTTGTTATTGTGTAATAGAAAGCTAGGAAGAAAGTTGATGCAGGCTTGTTGAGCTTGCATTTCCATTATTTTTTAGAAGAAAAGATGAGTCATGATAATTTTGTATTCTCAACGTAACATTCAAATACTTCCATCCAACATGCCCAAAGGTGAAGCTGAATTGTCAGCTTGTATTTTAATTAATCAAAGATATGTAGGTTCTGCTTGGACTTCTTTAGTCCTTTTTGTGCACTGAGATGTTGCTTAGTCGTCTCTTTGGAGACATCCGATAAAATTGGAACGATACAGAGATGTTGCTTAGTCCTTTGGTTACATATGTTCTATAAATCCCAACTATTTACTTAGCTACATGTGTATCTCTTCTTCGTTTAGCTTTATGTAAAACAACACTCTCAATGAGTGTGAGTGATTCAATTTTGCTTTTATACCCTTACCCATGCCAGCGTTGGTCTCTACTTTTTTTAACATTACTGTTTGTCTCCTCCGACATTTAAATATAGGGCCCTCTATTTGTTTCTGTTGGACATGGGTAAAATGGAGAAATGCTTCTGGAGTGTTATGCGATAGAAAAATCCCATCCAAAATTAAGGGTAAATTTTATAAAACTGTAGTAAGACCAGCGATGATATATGGTGCTGAATGCTGGCCTGCAAAGAAGAAACATACAAACAAAATAAATGTTGCAGAAATGAGGATGTTAAGGTGGATGTGTGGATATACACGAAAGAATAGAATGAGAAATGAGTATATCCGAAAGAAAGTTGGTGTTGCACCAATTGAGGATAAACTTAGAGAAAGTCGGCTTCGATGGTTTGGACATCTAAATCGCAGGCCAATTGAAGCTCCAGTTAGAAAAATTGAGTTACTGGATTTTGCCCATGTACAAAGAGGAAGAGGGAGACCAAAGAAGACATGGCAAGAAACTATAAGGAGTGATCTTAGTTACTTAGACTTAGATAAGAATTTGGTAACTGATAGAGCGCAATGGAAACAAAGGATTCATGTAGCCGACCCCACCTAGTGGGATTAAGGCTTGGTTGTTGTTGTTGTTGTTGTTGTTGACATGGTTAAAATACCTTAATGAACGAACTGAACCATCTTTGGTTGGAGGTTTTTTATGAGTAAAAGAGAAAAAAATTATTGTATGTGTATGACATGAAATAAAATTAATTTTTATTGAAATATGTGTTAGATGTGAAATAAATTTGATTTTTTATATTAAAAATATGTGTTAAGTGTAAAATAAATATTAAAAAAAATTCTGGCTTATTTTAAGCCCTGAACCAAAGAAGGGCTTTGACCGATTGAAATGATTCCCTAACTTCAGGAACCGAAGGGTAGTTTACCCATGGAAAATGTTAGCTTTGATTGTTGAGGGAATAATTCTTAAGCTGTCGCAGTTTTTTCCTTAATTGAAGGTTGATGTAATTGAGTTTGTATGTAGGTCTCTTTATGTTTACATATTGGCCTCTCTAGTTAATATCCTTTGAAGTTTTATTTATTGTGGTAATAACTCTTTTGGGGGATTTTATTGTTTGCTTTTTGAAGGGTAATCTGGTTTCACTAACATGATTTTCACTGATGAATCAAGAAAAATGGCAACAAGCACAGAAGGAGGACGAAGTTTTGCTAGGAGAGACCAGTTGCTGAGAATTCAACGACAAATTCAGAAGTTATGGGAAGAAGAGAAGGTTTTTGAAGTCAATTCCCGTTCTAAACCTCCAAAGTCAGGCGAGAAGTTCTTTGGTAATTTTCCATACCCTTACATGAACGGATTTCTGCACTTGGGACATGCCTTTTCTCTATCAAAACTTGAGTTTTCTGCTGCCTACCACCGGCTTTGTGGTCGTAATGTGCTCCTCCCTTTTGCATTTCACTGCACTGGAATGCCTATTAAGGCTTCAGCTGATAAACTTGCAAGAGAGATTGAGCAGTATGGGAACCCACCTTTGTTTCCTTGTGAAGAGGATATAGAGGTTGTTGAAGAGACAAGACCTGAAGATGGAAATGCAGTAGTCCCAGATAAGTTCAAGAGCAAGCGGTCAAAGGCGGCGGCAAAAACTGCCCGGGATAAGTTCCAATGGGAAATAATGAAGAGCTTCGGACTTTCGGACACTGATATTGCTGGATTTAGAGATCCATACCAATGGCTTTCATATTTCCCTCCTTTGGCAAAAGAAGACCTCAAGGCTTTTGGGCTGGGTTGTGACTGGAGACGGTCTTTCATAACAACAGATATGAATCCCTTCTATGATTCTTTTGTTAGGTGGCAGATGAGAAAGCTGAAAAACATGGGGAAGATTGTAAAAGATATGAGGTACGCGATCTACTCTCCATTGGATGGCCAGCCATGCGCAGATCACGATAGAGCTTCTGGTGAAGGCGTTCAGCCACAAGAGTATGTTCTGATTAAGATTCAGGTGATACCCCCACTTCCATCAAATATGAAAGTACTGGAAGGTCGAAATGTTTTCTTAGCAGCAGCAACATTAAGGCCTGAAACCATGTATGGTCAAACTAACTGTTGGATACTACCTGATGGAAAGTATGGTGCTTTCGAGATTAATGAAACTGATGTTTTCATCCTTACTCAAAGATCTGCTTTAAACCTTTCATATCAAAAGTTGTCGAAGGTTCCAGAAAGGCCGACTTGCTTGCTCGAGTTGTGTGGTTTAGATCTTATTGGTTTGCCTCTAAAGGCCCCCCTTGCTTTCAATGAAGTAATATACTCGCTTCCCATGCTTACAGTCTTGACAAATAAAGGTACAGGTATAGTGACCAGTGTGCCTAGTGACTCATCGGATGATTACATGGCATTGAAGGATTTGAAATCAAAAGAAGCATTACGTTCCAAATTTGGAGTCAAGGATGAGTGGGTTCTTCCTTTTGAAGTCATTCCTATTATTAATATTCCAGAGTTTGGTGAAAAATCAGCTGAGAAGGTATGCCATGATTTGAAAATAAAGAGCCAAAATGACAAAGAGAAGCTTGCTGAGGCCAAAAGGTTGACATATCTAAAAGGTTTCACAGATGGAAAAATGCTTGTTGGGGAATTTAAAGGAAAGAAAGTTCAAGAAGCCAAGCCACTCATTAAGAGCTTGCTTCTCGAGACTGACCAAGCAGTGATTTACAGTGAACCTGAGATGAAAGTGATATCTAGATCCGGCGATGAGTGTGTGGTGGCTCTAACAGATCAGTGGTACATCACTTACGGTGAGGAAATGTGGAAAAAGGCAGCACAAGATTGTCTGTCGAATATGAATCTATACTTTGAAGAAACGCGGAATGGTTTTGATCATACATTGAGCTGGTTGAATCAATGGGCTTGTTCTAGGTCATTTGGACTCGGTACTCGCCTTCCATGGGACGAACAATTTCTCGTAGAATCATTGTCTGATTCAACATTTTACATGGCATACTACACTATTGCTCATCTTCTACAAAATGGTGACATGTATGGGTCAGTTATCTTATCAGTTAAGCCAGAACAGATGACAGATGAAGTGTGGGATTATATTTTTATCGGAAAGTCGGCTCCCAAGTCAGACATTCCTTCATCTATCCTCGACCAAATGAAGAAAGAGTTTGAATATTGGTACCCTTTCGACCTACGCGTGTCTGGGAAAGATCTTATCCAGAATCATCTAACATTTTGCATCTATAATCATGCTGCTCTTGTGCCGAGGAACCTTTGGCCCCGTGGTTTCCGTTGCAATGGGCACATCATGCTCAATTCAGAGAAGATGTCCAAGTCCACTGGAAATTTCCTAACTCTTCGGCAGGCCATAGAGGAATTTTCCACTGATGCGACTCGGTTCTCCCTCGCGGATGCTGGAGATGGAATGGATGACGCAAATTTCGTTTCTGAAACTGCAAATGCTGCTATCTTGAGGCTCACCAAGGAGATTGCTTGGATCGAAGAAGTGTTGTCTGCAGAGTCATCTCTGCGTGCTGGCCCCCCATCGACATATGCCGATTTTGCATTCTCCAACGAAATAAAAATTGCTGTAAAATTGACTGAGCAGAACTACAATGATTACATGTTCAGGAATGCTCTCAAGACAGGGTTTTACGATCTTCAAGCTGCTAGAGATGAGTACCGCGTTTCATGTGGATCCGGAGGCATGAATTGCGGCCTGCTGTTGTTTTTCATAGATGTCCAGACAAGGCTAATCGCCCCCATATGTCCGCATTATGCCGAATACGTATGGAGATTTCTTCTGAAGAAAGATGGTGCTGTGGTCAACTCTGGCTGGCCTGTGGCGGACTCGCCTGATCTTACTCTTCAGCGTGCTAATAAATACTTGCAAGAATCCATTTCTTTGATGAGAAAGCTGCTTCAGAAGCAAATATCCGGTCCGAAGAAGATCAAGAAAGGAGCTCAATCTTCTTCACTAGAAGAGAACAAGCTAACTGTGGGTCTCATCTATGTGAATGAGCAATATGATGGTTGGAAAGAAGAATGTTTGAGGATACTTCAGAGGAAATGTGATAAAGAAAAGGGCTCCTTTCCACCTGATCAAGAGATATTAGAAGAACTAAAATCAAGTCCTATGGGTAAAGACGCGAACTTTAAACAGATACAGAAACTGTGCATGCCGTTTTTGAAATTTAAAAAGGATGAAGTTGAATCTGTAGGAATTCATGCTCTTGATCTGAAGCTTCCATTTGGTGAGATTGAGGTTCTTCAAGAAAATTCTGATCTGATAAAGAGGCAGCTGGGATTAGAGTATGTTGAAGTATTATCTGCTACTGATGAAGTTGCTCGCAGGAAAGCAGGGACTCACATGGCATTGTTGAATCAGAATCCACCTTCACCTGGGAATCCGGTTTCCATCTTCCTGAACGAGGCAGAATTTTCTCAAATTCATCGAAATGAAGATTAATAAAAAGTTTTTTTTTTTTTTTTTTTCGACTGTTTCTGCTGTTCCTTATTCCTGTTGGACGATGTGATTTTGATGACAAATGTAGTATTGTTAAATCTGCCAAATTCAATTTGTGCGAAGGCCATTGCATTGGCTATGAAGCTCTACCTCAGAGACATAATTCTAGAAGGTGGCCGTGATCGAGGCAATGCAGTGGGAGAACTTTCTGAATGGCCTATGCATCACCAGAACTTTAATTCTGGCTTCTTTTCACATATCTGAAGAGCTCGTTATGTTTTGAAGGGTTTGAATCCTGATGAAGAAACTTCCTCTGATTTATTTCTGACTCCAGTTGACTGCAGTGTGCTATTACCTTTCCATCAGAAAAACAATCTATTATCCCTATAGAAATTTTATGTTGTTCTGTTCTATTAGTAATTTACTGAATGCTGGCCTACAAAGAGGAAACATATAAATAAAATAAATGTTGCAGAAATGAAAGTATTAAGGTGAATGTGTGGATATATATGAAAGAATAGAATGAGAAATGAATATATTCAAAAGAAAATTGATATTGCATGAATTAAAGATAAATATAGATAAAGTTGGTTTAGATAGTTTGAATATTTAAATTGTAGGATGAATGAAGCTCCAGTTAGAAAAATTAAGTTATTAGATTTTGCCCATGTATAAAGAGAAAGATGGAGATCAAATAAAATATGACAAGAAATTATAAGAAGTGATCTTAGTTACTTAGATTTAGATAAAAATTTGATAATTGATAGAACGCAATGAAAATAAAAAACTCATATAGTCGACTTCACCTAGTGGGATTAAAGTTTGATTGTTGTTGATGCTCTGTTAGTAATTTAATATGTATTTTTCTTAGTATGGATAGATTAATAAATGCCATAAACTGGACACAGACATGAGTAGAAGTTTTTTTTTTTTTCTCTTTTGATAATATGAGTTTAAGGTTTTAGATGAATCAATTTTGTTAATACATATTGTAAGGTTAAAAATTTGAGATCTTGGAGCGATAATAATCACGAAATAATTATTTAAAACATTTTTCATATTACATATTTACTATTAAATGTTTTTATTTATCTATAAATTATTAAAAAATTTCTGTAAATATTCAATGTCATTAATAAATATTTATTGTATATTATAACTATTCTGACAACTAAAATAATGTATCATAATGAATTCTTCTTTAAAAGATATATGAGTGCGGCAGGAGGTCAGGTAAAAAAAAAATCACTTTTTTGAAAAACCCAAACGCACATCAAAGCAAATTAGAGGAACGTCATTTAATTTACTATATATTCTCAATAAATGATTTTCAATTTTAAATTTAATTAGTAAATATTTCTAATTTTTAATGCTACACATATTTCTTATTATTTACACCTGAATTTAGCGTTAAATCTCAACCGTACAAGTGGCATTTGAAGGCTCACTTCACTTATCATCGTACACGATATTCCGTTTATCGGTCACGATGCTTGACTAATCATGCTCTGCTTTCGCAGATCTCTAACTTCGAATTTTGGGTATCTGCAACCTTCTAATAACACAGGCTATGATGTCTGCTTATCCACAGCGGTCGCTATCTCAGCCCAATAGAGATCGTCATGTCAGCACAGCTCCCACTAGCACAGAATCCAGTCATACAAACTAAGGACCCGCATGCCTTTACCACTACCGACAGTTTTCCTAGAGCCGGCAATAGTGGGGGCGACAGTATGGATCCAGTGGTTATAATATTTGACAGCATGGAGCCTAAGAATATAATATTCCAACCCTGAAAACATGCTAAACTCCACTACATCTTACCCATAAATACCTCTGGACAGAGCTCCAGAGAGAAGGAAAGAAGACGGGACAACACATCAATAACACCACCACCTAAGACTAAAAGAGAATAAGATTCCCCTGAGAACCATCGGGAACGAAGCTTGTGTTCTTCTTTCTTCCTGTACTGGTCCTCTGACCAAACCTTTTTGAGCTTTAATGAAACACTTTTCTCTTGACTCTCCGGTAGACGTAGGAGAAGCTATTTCTGAACCACCTTAAATTCCTGTGTATTTTTTTAGATAATTACTCTCTCTGACATTGAAATTCTGGGCTAGAAATATTGCGTGCCACTAATTCTCAGGACTCCATTAACTTTCCTGGTGCTCCAATTGAGAACGAGAAAATGGTAGGCAAAATGCGCAAGACCAATTCTTTGGCCTGGAATACACAGGCTGTTGGAGAATCTTCCGTTAGGGCTCCTGGAAATGAGGGTTTGACCTCTACCTCCAGGCGTCATGTTGGATCGACTTCCTCATCAAGAGAAACTAGGATGATAGAACTGCGCGAGATGTTGACAAATCTCACACACCTTACTACTGGGCTTTGCCACTCACCAGGCTACAGTCCTTCAGCGGATCCAAGAAGCCAACGCTACCACTGATCCAGCCATCCCACCGGTTGCGGTGGCTCTTGCTCCCTTTCCGCGTGTCGCAACAGTTCCTGCTCCACCTCCGCAGGTCGCGGCGGCTCCTGCTCCCCTTCTGCCGGTCGCGGCGGTTCCTGCTCCACCTTCACAGGTCGCGGCGGACCTAGTTCAGGTCTCACCGCCGAACATGATAGTCCTAACTCATAATCCTCCACCAACTGCAACGGTCCTTCCACCATTTTCGCAAGAGTAGAGGGGGGCTCCTCTCCTTTCAAGGATCCCCTCTGCTGAATCTTGAGGCTTTCCTCAGCCTCCTAGGCGAGACCCTCCTACGCTAACTTCCTTCATCTTCCGCCTCTTCCTCCTTATCCTCCACTACCAGAGCCTGCTCTCTTCCTCCCAACCTTTTCTCTTTTCTTGGTTGAGGGAAACCCTTCTTTTCCTGACATTCAAGCTTCCTAATATAGGCCTGATACCTTCTTTGGTCCCCTCAACAACAATGCCCTTTTCTCTAATGTCATTCATCAAGCGCCTGTTCCAGAAGATTTCAGGCTGCCACACCTCGAAGTCTACAAGGGAACCACAGGCTCTCACGAACATATCCAGGGGGTTTGAGGCCACCCTTCGCTATCGCCATCCTAGTGAGGTGACAAAGTGTCACCTTCTGGCCAACATTTTGAAAGGGGCAGCATTTACTTGGTTTATTAAGCTGCCCAGAGGCTCTATCAACTCCTATGAGCATTTGAAGTGAGAATTAGTCCTCCGCTTCATTGGACGAACCCGCACAGTCGTCTCCGACATAGTGCTCGCCAACATTAGGTAGGAAGAGAAGGAAAGCTTGTGAAATTATACCAACCACTTCTTTACTGCTGCAACGAAAGCCGAAGACGTTGACCCTGCCGCAGAAGACTGAAAAATAGAGACTTGTACAAGTCTCTGCAAGTAGTGAAGCCTAGGAGTTATCCTTAATTGATGGCCAGAGCCAACCAATTTGTGCTCTTAGAGGATGCAGAGAATGGCCCCCTCGATGTTACAAAGCCCAAAACTAAGGGAAAGTAAAAGAGGAAACATCGGGGAGACAAAACCTCAGGCTCGATGGAACGGAAGAATGGAGACCGCAATGAAGGCAACAAAAAGCCTCACCTTTTCTATGAACAGAAACATCAATTCTCAAAGCCTCTCACTGAAGTTTATGTGACGACCATCAAGCAAGGATGAGTTCGCCCATCAGGACCTAAACTAGCATCTCCTACTGGGGCAGATCCTGATAATTACTGTGAGTTGCATGGCAACTACATGCACAAACTCTATAAGTGCCGCCTCCT
The DNA here is from genome assembly GCA_002786265.1 of Apostasia shenzhenica. Lineage (NCBI taxonomy): Eukaryota > Viridiplantae > Streptophyta > Magnoliopsida > Asparagales > Orchidaceae > Apostasia > Apostasia shenzhenica. The sequence goes on along the minus strand of KZ452392.1, from coordinate 190,148 downwards.
CAAGATCCTGCTTGATAAATTAGGTGATTAGGGCAAGCTAGAAGAATTCCTATTCATGACCCGCGGCCCCAAGCCTGGTCGGAAGGTCGGCTAGCATAGATCACAAAGTTAGCAACGACGCGACACCTCGGTAATAATATCCTTAATCATCTACACCGAAACATCGGTCACGATGTGTACCCTGCATACAAAGGCCAGAGAATTATCGCCAACCTTGGGAGTTCTAAAGCTTGAGACGAATTGGAAAGGCCCAAATATCATCTACGACGTTGATGAACCTAATACTATTTGATGGATCCTAAGGGCACTCAAAAGCTCTAGGTCATCTTGCAAGCTTATGGTTTTCTTAATAAAGCATCACTAGAGACTTCATCCTATAGCCTTCTAGAAATTCTTGATCTGTAGCCTTCTGGAATTCTCATGGAATCCTGGAATTCACATTAGCCTTCTCGATTTCATATCTTGCTCATGAGGCTTGCTGGAACTCTTATTCCATTGTACGGACTTCTAAAATTCTCATGCCATATTATGGTTTTCAAGAATTCATATTCTATAGCATTCTGAAATTCTCATGGCATCCTGGAATTCACATTATCTTTCTGGATTCTGCTCAGAAGACCTGCTGGAACTCTTATTCCATTATTCGGACTTCTGAAATTCTCAGGTTATATTATGGTTTTTAGAAATTTGTATTTTATGGCATTCTAGAATTTATATTCTACTTATGGCATCCTGAAATTCATATTCTATTTATAACATCCTGAAATTAATATTCTACTTATGGCATTCTGAAATTCATATTTTGCTTATAGTTTTTTGGTGTTCATATTCTATTGATTCTCTAGGATTCATATTGATACTAATGGTCTTCTAAATTATAAAGCTGGGTTTTTGAAATTACTATGCAAAGCTCCAAAATTCTTATGCATCATTGCAAAGATTATCATATTATGAGCGATGACACTTCCGTGAAAGATGTTTCGCCCTTGCACTAATAAACATCGTAAGTGATTCTCTTTCCGCTAACGATGTTTCATTCTTGCATTGTTCCTTGACATCACGAACAATGTTTGGTTACTCCAAGATCGACGTCATCATTATTCCATATGCTTAACATCGTACACAATACTCTATTAGTTCATGATCGATGTTATTCTTGTTATTATAACATTCTTAATTACTAGTGATCACCGAGCCTAGTCAAGACCTGAAAGGTGGGTAGGATCTCCTAACACATACAATTAAAATCCCATCGTATACCCAAAGGTCAGGGGAGTTTCAAAAGACCCTGCTCGTAACCTTAGGGCAGTCCCTGACATCTTATCTTGATGCAGGTCTCCTATAAACAAAGTGCCTTCACTCTCCGCTAGGATTTGTCACTCTAACGGAAGTGAACTCCATGTCCATAGTACAATCATCTCTTCACGATGTTTCAGACTATCAGGTCATATGATATCGGAGAAATTCACTTTAGAAACTACTCCTAGGTAAAATTACTACTAGTACTATTACTTCTTTAGCTGAACCTCTTAATTTTGATGATTATAATTAATTTAACATTATGGACTAATCATCTTATTTAGTATGTTATCAGGTTATTTATGTCATAATTGAGGTGAATGTTCAAATTCAAGTTCAAAAAAAGTATACTTCATGGTTCATTTTTATTTCTCTTTTCTAGGACATAATTGTAAGTATGCATATTTTTGCCAAGAATTTAACTTGTACTCAATCTTAGTTAGCCTAAAGTATATCCATTTTTTGATAATCTCTGCTGTGAAACTCAACTCTGCAGCTACAGTAAAAACCGATTGATTTTAAAAATCAACTGGATTTCTCTGGACTGGCCCAAACAGAGCAGTTCAGCTGACCGTTTGGCCCACCCAAATTTTCAAATCTGTGAATATCTTATTTCCACTACTTTGTTCTTAGCAGCTCACTTTGAAAATTTATTTTAATTTAAACATTGCTCAAAAATTATTTTTTTACTCCTTGTTCTTCTAAAATGAAAAAATTTTAACCTTTCCCATTCTATTTGTTCTTTCCTGCAATTCTTAAGTTTTGTGCTGAACATATTGTCCACCCAAGCTCTCTAAAATGTCAAAACCCATCCTAAGTGGCACTCTCTCCTTGTTTCAGCCCTTGGGTGAAAGTTTGAGTGTTTTAGCCTTCTTCTAGTTATTTAAATATTATCTTTTCTTGCTAAAAATACTCCAACATATTTCATCATGGGAAATGGGCAAACTTATTTTTTATGCTTATTCACTTTAGCCATTTTCTCAGGTTTCATTTTAAAAGTCTATCCCTTTGTTCCAAGCATAGTTGGACATGACATTTATCTTTAAAATACAAACTCAACTGAATTCAATCTGCCTCCAACGTTCCAATGGACACATCATCACCCAGAAATGTCCGAAATGCCCTCTGCTTGCTGCTTTCACATTGGTCCACTTGTGTGACATATCAAATTAGTTGTCTCACATTGACTAATTCAAATCAAGGGCAAATGTTTTATGTTTCATGCTTACCACCTGCTATAGGAGAATAAAAACACACATTTCCTGCTGTTCAAATACTTCTTTTTGCTCAAATTTTTTAAAAAGCTCTCCTTCAAACTTCTACTTGAAAAACAAACCTCTTCAAGAATAAACGAAAGGAAGAAAGAGTACTGTGCTTTTCATTGTTCTAAAGCCAAGACTAGTAATCCTCATTGTTCACATTTTCTCTTGGCTTTTCGATTTTACAGTAGCCTGAAGTTTTTCGAAATCTGAACCTTTATTAGTTGTGTTTTTGTTGCACAATAGAAACAAGATTGTGTAGCTAACAATTTCATTTCTTAAAGCTTATTTTTTCTTGAATATTTTTGAGAAGTTTGTTTTTGCTTAACCGTTATAGGTTCTCTTTTTCTTACCCCAAGATAACAGAATTTAATCTTGAATTTCTACGAGTTTTACCCTTGGCAAGTTGCTGCATATATAGAGCTATTCACTATAATTTACTCTTTGTGCTTAAGTTGTAATTGAGCTAGCAAGACTAACAAAATCTTGTACTTTTCTCTGTTTTCTCCTGAGTTTAGTTTGTAGGTTTGCTCCGCTTTGGTTCCTTCTGAACTCCACTACAATTTACCTATAAATACCTCTGGACAGAGCTCCTAAGAGAAGGAAAGAAGATGAAACGACACATCAAAAACAACACCACCTAAGACTAGAAGAGAATTAGATTCCCCGAGAACATCGGGGATGAAGTTTGTGTTCATCTTTTTTCTTTCTTCCTATACTAATCCTCTGATCAAACCTTTTTAAGCTTTAGTGAAATACTTTTCTCTTGACTCTCAAGTTGACGTAAGAAAAGTTATCCTTGAACCACCTTAAATCTCTGTGTGTTTTCCTGAAATTCTAAGCTACAAACATTACATGCTCCTAATTTTTAGGACTCCATCTCTCTCCGTCAATTCTTATCTAGAGTGACTAGACTTTATATTTAAAATTTTGAATATACGGTTCTACATTAGATTTTAGACTTTTGTTCGGACATTTACGTGATCACATGAGGTTCAATGTTGACAATTTTTTTATAACATAATCTAATGCAATTCATAGCAAAATAGAAAATAATATATGTCAAAAAAAATATATGAAAACGATCCAACACAACATAAATGTAACCTTTAAATTAACAAAACTATGTAACAATATGATAATTGAATTGAAAAACTTATAATACACTTCACGCAAAGAAAATACATAAAAAGGAAAAAGAGGAGAACAATATACACAAGTCAATGGAGAAAAGAAAATACTCATATACTTGAATATAATAATCACAATGACAGAAAACGAAAGTCACAACCTAAAAACAATTATTGCACTAACTCAAAAGTTTAAATGTCACAACTGATAGAGAATGCATCTAGCAAAAAGAATTTACATATACATGAAGAGAGGTTTATTATAACATCCTGCGACCTAGATGTAGAAATATTGTTCGATTTAACTTTTAAAACTCACTTGACTTGAGTATTTTTTAAAAAATCATTCATCTTAAAACTACTCTAACTTAAGTATATTTAACTATGAAATTTCAATCATTAGCCACATAATTTTCTCCCAAAAGGTACTTTTAAATTTTAAGGTAACATTATTATTTATATAGCTTAAGAACTTTAATTCATTTTTGAAGTGGGACAATTCATTCCTACAATTCATTAATATGCCTCTTACCAAATCATAAGGCATAGACATTTGCGAGAAGCCGCTTCTTATACTAATAATTCTCTTCTCTTCTCTTTGGATATTACTAGACAATCACTCCTTGCTCACTTCGACTATGGCTTGACCGTGATAACTATCAGCAATTTTGTTTACATTTGGGGTGAGAATGATCAAAGTTCGAGCAGAGGCAAACATGGCTAAAGCTTAACTCATTTTAATTCAATTCGAATTCGAGTTGGCTCATCCCACCTTTGAGCTGGCTTGAGCTCTAATTGAGCTAACTCAAACCCTCCAAAATTATTATTTTTTTTTAAAATACTTTTATAAAAATTTTAAATTGAATTAACCATGCCCACAAAATCACTTAATAAATTTCGTAACCAAAACAGCACATGCTTATATAAATAATTGAATACATTATTTATAATTAAAAAAAAAAGATCAAGCCAAGTCAATTTAATCCGACCACCATAAATTGTGGCTCGGCTCAATAAACTTAAGCCGAACTTAATTTGAACTAAACATTGATCCAAGCATCAAGCAATTATCGATCTTGGGGCAAGCTCTCACCCCTAAAAGCTATTTATATATATTTTTTTAAAAAACTATTTATAAGAAAGTAACAGAAATTCAAATAAATAAATAAAAATAATAATTTAAGAAACGTGGACGTGCACCTCTGAATCCAAGCTCTCTCCGCAGCCAATTTCATATTAACGCCCGCCAAAGAAAAACGGCAACAAGTGCCCTGAAATTTAAAATGAAAAGAAAAATTAAAGAATAATAGCAGAAACAGTCATATAACTTTCTACAATTATTTTCAAATCCAAAACTCACCTTGTTATTTGCTTCAATCCGTAAAACTATTTACATTTGCTAACTCAAACTCGAATGAATAATTACAATTTATTTCCAAAATTTATATCAATCACCTTGAAGATCAGGATTGATGCATCTTATATTTGCGAGTTAAATGAATAATAAGAGTAATGAAATGACATATAAATCCCTTAAATTATATTTACCTATCAAGAATCTTTCTTTTTCTTTTTAATTATTTTGATAAAATTCCTCCAGCTTCATACATCAATAACGCTCCTACTTTTAATTTATTACAAAGATATCATTAGGTTTTGGTAATACACGGTATCCTATCCGAGCGTGATGCAAAAGGTAGGAAGCCTATTGGATCAAACCAGCCCAAATTCGGTCCGGCCAAGCTTGAATTGAGACCAATCAGGTCTAACTAAACTAGTTTCGAATTGGTTCGTTTTCAAACCGACCCACTAAGCAGTTTGCGGCATAGGTAAGCAGAGACCAATGACAGTGTTGAGGGAGAAATGACGCAAGTAGTACTGTTAAATATCATTTTTTGTTTCGTTTAGCCATTTTTTGCTTCATATAAACATATTTATGCATTATATTGATATTTTGTTGCTTTGCATATGCAAATTTACATTTTTGTTATACACATAATTGCGGAGTTTAACACTTATAACGACCATTATTTCTATATTTTCATCGTATAAGCATTTTATTATCTTATATAAAACACAAAGAAACATATAAAATAGTCATACATACAAAGCAACAGAATAATCATATGAAGCAGTAATGCCATTTAATGGCGCTACTCGTCATTTCTCGCTCGACGTTAGGCCCGCTAGCCATATGGCGCAAAGATAGAAATGCTCGTACGAAGTGAAACTAACATTTAATGACGTTACCTTATTTCTCCCTTGGTACTGTCGCGGACCCCATTTGACCATAGGAAGGTACTGCCCAAACGCAATGTGTTCTTACAAAATTTGTTTTGTGCAGTTTTGAGCAAGAACTCATTTACCTTTCCTTTCTTGCCTTCCGACAAATTAGTCGGATGACATATCCAAGATTAATAAATCATTTAGCTGAACCCCTTTGTCAAATTCAATCGTACGAAATGAAATACTAGAAATACTATACAAAATAATAAAAAAATCATATGAAATGAAAATAAACAGTATTACCTCGTATGTCAATCAGTGCTTCATAGATCCCATTTGCCTATGCATTGGCATCATAAGTTGGAGAACATTTCAACGTACTATTTATGCACCGTCTAAACTCAATAACTTTTCCAAAGCGTGAGAAAAAATGCAGCTTTTTCCCATCAATTTCCATCACAAGCCTGCAGTCCTAGCCGAGAAAACTTATTTGAATCGAGCGCCGCCCGAACATTCAAGCGCCCAACCATGTACACAGTGACGTTTGAATCCAAATGGTCTGACGCTTGAATCCAATAATAATAGTCTCCCTCACCAAAGAGGAACGCGCCAGTAACCAGCTTCTGCCTGAACTCACTGAAAGGTGAACAAAGACCAATTATGACCCGTCACAGCTCCGGTTCACGAGTTAACTCGTGTAGCGTGACTCGGGTCCAGGCCAACCGGCTCGTCGTTCTCAGCCGAAATCTCCCAGGCTGAAGCGATCCCGCCACACCGGCACGGCGACGAGCTGCCAGATTTAATGCCCCCACGCTGGAAAGACTCGCCGGCAACAAGAGCCTGCAGAAGCTTTGGAAGCGGCGGCAGCAAGACTTTCACCGTCCCCTGGAGCATCTTGACCACCGTCCCCATCGCCGGCCGCGCCGCCTCATCGTCCTGGATGCACCACACCGCCACCCTACCAACCCTCTCCGCCTCCGCAACATCGTAGCCCTCTATCCCTGCCTCCACCACCGCCCCCAAATCCCCTTCCACAATCTTCTTTGCCGCCAACGGCGGAAAGAACCACCCCTCCTTCCCTTCTTCCTCCGCCTTCTCTGCCGGCAAGTCTACGTTCCTCCGCCCCCCGATGATCTCCAGCAACGTCATCCCGAAGCTGTACACATCGGCCTTGGCAGTGATCGCCACACCGGAGATCCACTCCGGCGCGACATACCCCCATGTTCCCCTCGTAGTAACCAGAACTCGGCTCAGATCTCTTCCGACCAGCTTCGACAGCCCGAAATCCGACACTTTCGGGGTAAAATCCGAGTCCAGCAGGATGTTCTCTGGCTTGATGTCGCAATGGATTATGCATTCGTGACACTCTTCGTGTAAATAGGCAATGGCCCGAGCAGTACCAACGGCTATTCGGAATCTAACCGGCCAGCTAAGAGGCGGCGCTGGCCGGCTCCGGCGTCTATGCCGGCCACCGAGGTAGGCGCTGAGAGGGCCCTGGGGAACGTACTCATACACAAGGAGGCGGTGCGAGTCCTCCGAGCAGAAACCGCGAAGGCGAACGAGGTTCACGTGTTGGATTCTTCCGATCGTGCGAACCTCCGCCCGGAACTCTCGGTCGCCGTCGCCGCCCGGTCTCTCCAGCCGCTTCACTGCGACCGGCGTCGAGTCTGGCAGCACGCCTCGGAAAACTGCCCCGAAACCACCGTGACCTAGCTTCTCCGAGAACGCTCGCGTCGCTGATGAGAGCTCGTTGTAGGTGAAAACCTTCAGGTTTGCTACTGGGATCTGGCCTTCCTCTCCATCTTCCTTGTTTCTTCTCCGGCGCCGGAGACGCCGTAATACAGCTAAGGAGAGGGTAAGGACTACGGAGAGAACGCAAATACCGGTTATTAGGACTCTAGCCTTCCATTTCTTTTCCCTTTCCCTGCCTCGCGCGACGCCGTTGCCGGAAGAAACCTTGATGTAGAGGATCGGCGAGGAAGTACTGTTTCGAAGATTATAAGCAGTACCAAAGAGATTCGTGCAGAGACGAGACTCTGAATTGTAGAAAAGACCAAAGCAGGAGCAGTTCTTCCGGCAAGAATCCTCGCAGAAGCCACGGCTCCAGCCGGAGAACGAGGCCCTAAATGCGCCGTCGAGCTCGATGGGGGCGATCTCCTGAAAGGCGCTTTCCTCGCATCCGCAGCTCCCTCCGGTAGCAGGACAGTCGTGGGAGCATCCGCCAGAGAAGTCACCTGAGCTCCACCCGACAGGATCCAGGGGTAGGAGACCCGCAGGGCAGCTGCATGGCCGGAGGCCGCCGCCGATGCAGAGGCCTAAACTGCCGCAGCGGCCATAGACGCGGCAAGGATGGTGCGGGCGTGACCAGAACTCGCTCCAGCTCGCCGCCTGGGGTGACCAAATGTACTGCATCAGCTGGCCGGTGGAGTCGACGGCGAACCTTGAGAGGAGTGGCCGGAGGCCGGATTCCGCCAGAGGTGACTGGGAGTAATCGAACTCTGCGGCGGGTGTGAAGGGGTTGGAGAACCGGAAGCTGTATATATATGGGACTGTCATCTCCGGCACGCCAGCGAAGCGGCTGCCCGTCCAATTTCCAGTCGACCAGTAAGGAATTGTGCCATTGAAGACGAGTTCGAACTCGCCAAAATCGGGCGGCCGAAGCCGAAGGGAGAACACGCCGGGTGAAGGATCTGACGAGCTGCGCCAGGAGGTGATCGCCCTGCCACTCGTGACGGACATTTCCGGCAGCCATGTGTCGGCCGGGAAGTCGAAGCTCTGCCACACGATGGATCCACTGCCGTCGTCTGCGGAGAGGAGGACTAGGTTTCCAGTGTCGAGGAGCCGAATTCCAGCAGCTGGCGCGGCATTGTCCGTCTGCCAAAGGACGGCACCAGAGGAATCCGCTACGGCTAGGCAGCCGCCGTGAGTCAGCCCAGCTGATGGCAGCGGATCCCGAACGGCGGCCTGGCGATTGGCGACCCAGACATAGGTGCGGATAGGGATGGAAGCGTACCAGATGCCAAGGTACCACGCGGATCCACCGTCGACGGTGAAGAATCCAAGCTCGAAAGTTTGATTAGGGCTTAAAATCGTGGAGTTGCCAGCAATCAGTGGAGCGGCTGCTAGGGTTTGTAGCCTTTCTTCCAGGTTTGGGCTTTGGGCCACCGCCGGGAAAGTGAAGTAAGAGCGGAGAAGAAAGAAGAAGATGAAGGGGAGAAGAACATTTTCATATCCGGGAAATTCTCCCACCATTGTCGGGTTTTTCTCCAAACTTGTTGATTTGAGGAGGTTCGCCGTCCGACCGAAGGAATTTTAGAAAGAAGACGCCGTGAAAGAAATAAAGCAACCAGTTATTGGGAAAAGTAGCGTTTGAGTTTCGCGGTAATTTTATTTTTATTTTTATATTTCGATAATAAGTTTAGCAGTGAATTTAGAACTAAAAATTGAGCATAATAAAAAAAATAAAAAGATAAAAATAAAAAATTATTAATTTTATTGATATGAGTTCAAATTATGAATTAGATGGAACCTATTCCAATTAAATTTGGCTTGAATATTTTTAAAATAATAATATAATTAACTTAATGTTTAAAACTTAATGGCGAATAAAATTAATCAAGACTTCAATTATTTTTTTTAAAATAATTTTCAATTCATTGTAGATTCGAGTTAGCTCGATTAAAATTAAGTTAGTTCACAATCAAATGTTAGTCAACTCAAACTTAAAAATTTTGAGCCAAAATCAAAGTTTATATATATATATGAGACGTTTCTCAAATGCTTTGCGGATGTAAGATGTCATATGCTTTCTGGTGGCATAAAAATTCTTTTCTGAGATTCAACAACTTCACCGAGATTTGCCTCACTATTACTTAAAAGACAATAAAGAGTAGCATTCATATTATATATATAACCTAATTCATTGTAAATATTATCCATCACTATGCAGTAAGCGACATAACCTAGGCCCTGTTTGGCGCGAGGACTAAATCGAACCAAATTAGGACCAAAATAATATTAATTTAAAAAACAACAATAATAATAATAAATAAATAATTTTAATCATTTTACACAAATTTTAATATAAAAAAATATTATTTTACTTCACACACTCAATAATTTTCAATAAAAAAATTAATTTTATTTTACATCTTAGACCAAAATACTCGATTCATATATTTTGATCTAAGATGTGAAATAAAGTATATATTTTTATTAAAAATTATTGAGTACGTAAAGTAAAGTAATATTTTTTTATATTATAATTTGTGTAGAATGATTAAAAAATTTTATTTATTATTATTATTATTATTATTTTTAAATTAGTATCACTTTGGTCCTGATTTAGTCCTCGCGCCAAACAGGAGCTTAGTAATCAGTAGCGAAAAAGAACCATTGGTCATGGGTAGCTCATAGAAAAGGACTTAAGAAATTCAATCCCCAAATAACGAATGACGAAGATGATGCTGCCAACTTGCTATCGTCAAGGGACTCTACCCTAGCAAATTTAGGCTTTTTGTGATTGTTATAGGCCTAGTTGAACATTAAAATTAAAATGAAACTATATATATACCATTCAAGCTTTTGATGAAGCATGCAATGCATAAATAAATAAAATAATAAGCAGAGAAAAATATTTATGCACATCATTATGCTTTGCACAGTCATTCAAACAGTACATTAACTCTTCCACTATACAATTTCTTAGCAGAAAATAATAATCAATAAAATTTTCAGACATTCATAAATTTTAAATCTTTGGCCCTGTTTGCAATGGACTAAAAATCATGGCTAAAATTACCCATGGCCAAAATCTTAAATTTATTTTAAAAAAATTTAAAAAATTATTTTATATCTCATCTCACACAAATTACTTTTTTGAAGATATAAGAGCATTTACTGTCTAGGATTTTTAATCTTTGCATTAGTTTGTGCAAAACATCAATTTTCAACACTCGAACTTTCTTTCGAGTAGTACTCATTTCTCATTCTATCTGCTTTCGTGTATATCGCACACATCCACATTAACATCATCCGTTTCTTCTGACATTTAATTTTATTTTGTATGTTTCTTCTTTGCAGGCCAGCATTTCAACACAGAGCATTTCTTCATTTTACCAGCTGCTTGGAATCCTGCTAATAACGTCATTATCTATTTCGCGCTGCATTTTGTATCAATTGATCAAGATATTCTAAAGAGTCACTCTTCTTGACAATTTGATCACCAATTGTTCAATCACAATTGTCACATCTGTCAAATTTTATGAGAGATAAATATGTTTGAGTTAAAATTAATATTGCGAGAATTTTTATTGAACCGGCAAACGGTGAAATTGAATAACTGGGATAAATGACTGATGATCGACAGCAAAATGATTTGTTTTCTCTTTCATAAAATTGTATATGAAACAGGCATGAAAAAGTTTATGGAGGGGATGTGCTTCCAGATTTTTGGATCCAAATCTTCCTTGAGACCGCAAAAGCAAGCTAATTCTTAGGCAGCTGGAGAAGAGTGTTGGAACTGGCTTCAGTGATTTATCGCTCCAACAAGATCAGAATCGGACCATAGCATGATGGAATGTGTGCTTGAGATTTGTGTGGAGGCATCGCAAGGATTTACGAGAGACTTTTGTCTTAGATAAGCTAGACGCTTTCCTTCCTCCCCAGAGGGTTCCTCCCGTCCTGATGCGGTAATAAGAGAAAAAAAAGAAAAGTTGTTCGGTAATAAAAAAAAAAAGAAAATTTTGGGTTTGAATTTTTAGTGATTTTTGAAAAAAATTTGTATGTATTGATGAAATAAAAGTAAGTTTTGTTATTTAAAAAGTTGTGTATGATGTGAAATAAGTTGATTGATTTATTGGAGATATTGTGTTTGGATGTGAAATAAAGTGATTGTTTATGTTTGG
>KZ452392.1:143762-178318 GCA_002786265.1 Apostasia shenzhenica | reverse complement strand
TCTGGTGTTGAATGCTGGCCTGCAAAGAAGAAACATACAAATAAAATAAATGTTGCAGAAATGAGGATGTTAAGGTGGATGTGTGGATATACACGAAAGGATAGAATGAGAAATGAGTATATCCGAAAGAAAGTTGGTGTTGCACCAATTAAAGATAAACTTAGAGAAAGTCGGCTTCGATGGTTTGGACATCTAAATCGTAGGTCAATTGAAGCTCCAGTTAGAAAAATTGAGTTACTGGATTTTGCCCATGTACAAAGAGGAAGAGGGAGACCAAAGAAGACATGGCAAGAAACTATAAGGAGTGATCTTAGTTACTTAAACTTAGATAAGAATTTGGTAACTGATAGAGCACAATGGAAACAAAGGATTCATGTAGCCGACCCCACCTAGTGAGATTAAGGCTTGGTTGTTGTTGTTGTTGTTGTTGTTGTTGTATGTTATCTACTAACTCAACTAGTCATTGCAGAAAATATTAGCATTTATGTAAAGTTCTTCATGAATAATATATTAATGGAAGGATGACGAAGGATAAGAAAGAACATGATCATACCCATTTAGTAGTGAGACGTTCTTTGAGCTCTCTCTTAGGTTCAATGGGCCTCCTTCCTGACATCAACTCCACCAGTAATACACCGAAGGAATAGACGTCGCTTTTCTCTGTGAGTTGGTATGTTTTGAGATACTCAGGGTCCAGATATCCAGCAGTTCCTTTTACTTGGGTTGAAACATGGGTTGCTTCAGTCTCGGATACACCGAATCGTGCAAAGCCAAAATCGGCAACTTTAGCTCGGAAATTTTCAGTGAGAAGGATATTGGAGGCTTTAATGTCTCTGTGGATAATAGGATGGTCTGCAAAAAGGGTATAGTGAAGAGAGAAGCAATAACCAATTCTTTTAAAGAAAAACAAAGTTTTAAATCTTCCAAGGGGGCCCTACTGTGTCCAGCATACATCGAGCATGCATTATCGGTAAATAGGAGGGCAATGTTTCAAAAATATTCGAAACTTGCTAAGAGATATTTTCAATTTCCGAAGGACTCTTTACAACTTAAAATTTGCAGCTGGTGATTTTATCTGTTCGTAAAAGCTTGAGCAATGCGAGATGAAGAAAGACAGCAAAACCAGATTGCTTTCTTGGCCTTCTACAAAACTGGCAAAAGCCTGGTATAAATTTCAGTTATTAACAAAACCTCTCCATTCAAAAACAAAACAAAGCAAAACTTCTCATATTATAGTTTGGCCTGGATATATATTTAGTTACTTATCTGATAAACAGCATAGATGCCCTGGTCCAGCGCATATATATATATTTAGTTACGTAATCTGATAAACAACAAACATATGTGGTAATCAGTATGTTAAAAACCTTGAAATAGTGGTGCATTGTTAGCTTAACTAAAGACTGCAGAACTGCAGGAAGATGCCCTACTAGTAGCAACTAAGATGCCTTTTTGCATTCAGGATCATGAATTAGATTAAAAAGTTTAAATTTCAGTAGCAACATAGCAGCCGAACACAACCAAGTAAATTTCACAATGACGGGAGCTAAAGAAATCTCCATGAGATGTGGCCCTGCAATTTTTGTTAACCCAAGAGCTCTAAAGGCTTAAATGCGCTTGATAATAACAAACTATCTGAGGGTGTGTTTGTTTGTAAGGTTAAATTTAAGAAGGTTAAAATTAAATTTGGATAGAGATATTTTTTTATTGAAAGTTGTGAATGATGTGAAATAAAGTTAATTATTATATTGAGATATGTGAGGGATGTGATATAAAGTTAGTTATTATGTTAGAATATGTGAGGGATGTGATATAAGTTAGTTATTATTTTAGTAATGTGTAGGATGTGAAATAAATTTAATTTTTAATATTAAATTTTATGTATGATGTGATATGTCTGGTTAAAATTAAACTAGGTTAATTTTAAATTCCTAGACAAACGGGGCCTGATGGTGAAATCTAACCTTTTTGGTTAAATGCAATAATCAAGATAGGACTAGGAGACAGATGTAGACAGAACCAAAATAAAGCCTAATATCACAGGCATCTTGAACGAGAGAACATGAAGCATCCGAGGGCGAGTAACATCAAGCTTAGGAGCTTAATGTTTTATTTTTTATGTCATGATGGAAGGGTTTGTTACTTAGGATGACTCTGAGCATAACTTATTTCACAGTAAGTAATTTAAAGTAAATTAACTATAAAATTCATCCAAAGCTACATACAATAGTTTCTTTCAAAATTACTTGAAGGCTAAAAGTATACTATATGCACTTAATGGCACATTATTTTAAGCATGTGCAAAAATAAAACAAGAATTCTAAGTAAAAGAGGAAAGTTCATGGAACAGATGGTCCATTCCCCAGATCTAAGTGGTTCGATGTAGCCCAAAATCAAAAGACAGGATACATTATCAGCCCAATCTATCTGATCAGATAATACAGTTCGGACAATGCTATCATAATAAGATCATAAGATTGGACGATCCAATATATAAATAGCAAGAATGGCATTCAAGTCGATTCAAAAATTGAATTGATCGGATAGTCTGACCTAAAATCGCTTCCTTGATTTGCATCTCATTCAAATTTTGAACTGACAGTCCAATCCATATGTAGATACAAACATGACCATATGCTCCATTACAAACTTAACCAAACTAATTCCAAATTCGAATAAAACATTTGAAATTTGAATTTGAATTTTCAGTCAATCTAGAACTCTATAAATACGAACTGGAAAACAAAATCAGATTTTTTTGACACTTGAAATTTCAAAAAGCTTTCCAACTTGATTTTTTCTCTTACCCAAAAACCCTAGTCAATAATCATGAACGCAGCACATAGATATTAAACACCACTTCGTTCATGATCATGTTGAATGTGCTAACACACAAAGTAGGATACATGAGTGAATTAGAACTTTTTCTCATATTTGAATGTTGGTTGCAAGTTCTTGGTGTTACTGTAAGCTTATAATATATATAGGCCCTCAAAACCTGGAAATGAAATCAAGGTTAAGAACAGAAGTAATTTTGTGATGTCATCCTTTATCTTTGTGATGTTATGTGCTGTGTGAACTATTAATGTCATGTATGAACTTGATTGTGCTATGATGGATAATGCTTCAACTCATATGCTAAGTTGTAATGCCACATTACTACTATGATTTTGATTTGTGTTCTGAATGGTTCGTAGTTCATGAGAGTAAACATCAATTTGCATTATAATTCAATTCATATCGATGACTATCTATAAAAGAAGTGTTTAATATATGCATTTGTTGAGAGAACCATTTCGATTTGTCATCATAACAAGGAAGAGATTGTTACCATCAATAGTAAATCTTTTAGTTAAGTGCTACAATTAAGATAGGATTGGAAAACCAAGACGTAGACAGAACCAAAAGCAAGCTTCAGATCATAGATACCTTGTACGAGGCAACATTTAAGGACAAGTTGAGTACAACACCAAGCTTTGAAACTTAATTTTTATTTTCTCAAAGACATGACGTAAGAGTTCGTCATTTTTAGGATGGATCTAAGTGCAACATAATTTACAATTAATTATTTAAGTAAACTAACTATATGTATGTCCGAAACTAAAAAAGTATCTTGAAATTTATTTTAAGTCTGAACTAATCATCTAAATTTATTTAAGTAAACTAACCGTCTTGTCACAAATTTGAATACAACATTTAAATTTTGAATTAGTCTAAAACTCTATAAATATGACCTAAAACCAAACCAATCAAACTTTCTGACACTTGAAAATTCAAAAATCTTTCCAACTTGATTTCTTACATGTGAATCTTTGAGCTTATGACTTGCAACTATCATTCGCATAGCAAGAAAAGACAGGAAGTCATCTTAAGCAAATAAGCTCATAGACTCCTGGTGGGGACACCACGATCGACCGTCGATTCATTCTGATGCGGGACAGATGAATGACGATGCAGTTTAGAGATCAGCAATTTTATAAAACAGATTATTCACAAACTAATGCTAAAATATCAGAGAATAATTTTGTAATGACTGAAAAATTAATTAAACCCGCATAACTGATTTCTTTCAAAATTTTAAATAAATTAGATCGAAGGTAATTGAAAAATTACCAATTCAAATTAGGGCGCAATCTGGTTTTCAACAAATCAGAAACGGGGAACAAGATTAAGGATCTCACAATTTTTAACCAACAGTAATTTAAATTCACTCAATAATGAAAGGTCGCACATGTGGAACAAGTTCGAGCAAATCACAAACGAGCAGAAAAATCCAAATTATTCGACTTTATCAGGTTAAAAGCTTTGTTGAAATTCATACCTAAGTCAGAAAGTCCAGAGATCATGATGTAATTTCCCCAAAATAGGGTTGTTAGCTTCGGGCGCACGGGCGCGGTCACAGGGGCACTCGGGTCGCACATGCGGGCAAGGCGGGAGAGGCGGGCGTTCGGGCGAACGCAGGCGGGCGTGCGGACTGGCGTGCGAGCTCAGGCTTGCATGTGGGCGGGCGCGGACGGCCGAGCGGGCGCGCGCGTGAGGGCGTGCGTGCATGTGGGGGCGCACGGGCGTGCATGAGGGGGGGCGCGGGCGGGTGTGGGGCCCGTGCGTGCTGGCAGGCGCACAGGCGCGGGTGCGCTCGGGACGGCGTGCAGGGTGGCCGACTGGGAGCGCACAGCACTGTCGAGTGGAGCTATGTGCTCGGTCAACGTAGTCAGAAGCGTCGTCAGTGATGTGGATACGTGACGTCGAGATTACGTCAAATCGGAGTCGGCGAGCTGGATCCAAGAACGCAAACTAGCAGGTGGGGTGGGCGATGATGAGATGAGGTGAGGTGAGGTGAATGCTGAGAGATGTAAGATGAATGGAATCGAATCCGGAGAGGAGGAGCTTAAGCGGGAGGAGTTTAGGGATTCTCACTCAAGGCTATTCAGGATATTAATTCATTCCAAAATCAAATAATCCCAACGAAAACACAAGTCAAATTCATTCAGCATTAGAAAAATAAGAATAACAGGGAGGCGTTTATATAGACCTTACAAACTGACTCAATAAAGAAAAATATATAATATAATAAATTCTTCACAGAAACGAGGAAGTACCAGATAACATGCCTAAAATAACAATCAAAAAAATAGAAACAACTAATACAAAATAAATGCGAGAAATAAAATCATCCCAAAATGGAATCTCCAATCAATCAGAATGAATGGGAGATTTCCAATCCACCAAGTCATTGATCCACATAATCCATCTTTCCAAATCTGTCCCAATAGTCAATCGATCCAGATCAAAGCAACGTGGCTAGATCTCGACCGTCGAAGGTAAACTCTACCAGGAATGAATCGACGGTCGATCGTGGTGTCCCCAACAACTCTCCTGGCAAAGTTTACCGTCGACGGCCGAGATCTAGCCACACTACTTCAATCTGAATCGATTGACTATTAGGACAAGTTTGGAAAGATGGATACTGCGGATTGCTGACTTGGTGGATTGAAAATCCCCCATTCAATCTGATTGATTGGATATTCCATTTTGGGATGATTTTATTTTTCGCATTTATTTTGTATTAGTTGTTTCTATTTCTGTGATTGTTATTTTAGGCATGTTATCTGATATTTTCTCGTGTGTGAAGAATTTATTATATTATTTTTTTTCTTTATTGAGTCAGTTTGTATGGAGGTCTATATAAACACCTCCCTGGTATTCTTACTTGTCTAATGTTGAATCAATTTGACTTATATTTCCCTTGGGATTATCTTATTCTGGAATAAATCAATATTCTGGATAGGAAAGGGCTTGGGCCTTAGGTGAGAATCCCTAAACTTCACTCGTTCCAGCTCCTCCCCTCTGGGTTAGATTTCATTCATCCTACATCTCTCAGCATTCACCTCACCTCGTCCTCATTCATCCCGCCTGCTAGTTTGCCTTCTTGGATCCAGCTTGCTGACTCCGGTTCGATGTGATCGGGTAGTCACGTTTCCATATCACCGGCGATGCGTCTGCGCCGACTACGTCGACGCGAATACACAGCTTCGCTCGACACCGCCGCTCGAACCCAGTCCGCCGCCCCGCGCGCTGTCCCGTGCGTGCGACCCGCCACACCGCACACGCCTGAGACCACGCGTCGGCGCTCACGCACCCGCCCGCGCCAGCGGGCACGCCAGCGCCTGCACCCACGCGCCAGCACCCGCGCGCCTCTGCGACCATACCAGTGCCACGCCACACAGCCCTATTTTTTTTGAGAAAATACATCATAGTCCCTGGACTTTTTGACTCAGGTACGAATTTCAACAAAAGCCTTTAACCTGGTTAAGTCAAATAATCTACATTTTTCTGCTCGCTTGTGATTTGCTAGAACTCGGTCCGCCTATGCGACCTTTCATTATTGAATGAATTTAAATTATTGTTGGTTAAATATTGTGAGATCCTTAATCCTATTCTACGATTTTGATTTGTTGAAACCCGGATTGCGCCTTAATCTGAATTGGTAATTTTTCAATTACCTTCGATCTATTTTATTTAAAATTTTTGAAAGAAATCGGTTTTGCGGGTTTAATTAATTTCTCAATCATTATAAAATTATTCTCTGATATTTTAGCATTAGTTTGTGAATAATCTGCTTTGTAAGATTGCTGATCTCTAAATTGCATCATCATTCATCAGCTCCGCATCAACTCCTCACTTATACTATCTTCTGAAAGAGTATCTTGTACATTTTTTTTAGAGAGATTGTGGAAGAGTATGGTCTTGCCCAATACAGTGCCATATACGAGGAGAGGCCGAGGTACAGAGGATTCACTGTATGTGGATTGTGAAGGAGAAAGTTATTGGAGCCTATGGTTGAGAAGACTAGGAGTAAACTTAGGTCTACTTGGATCAAACCACCTAAGCATCACATGTTCTTTTTTGCACTTCACTCGCATTCAAATTTCTCGCATTCAAATTTCTCGCATTCAAATTTTTCACTGTATTTATTTTTTATACTCAATTTTTTTTTATAAAATACCCAATTTGTGTCCACCATCTTTGGTGTGCCTAGCCCTGTCTTCAACTCTATCAATTATATTTCACCGTAAACTGATCTTAGAGGTGTCACTATGATGATTTCAAAATTAAGATTTCCAAAATAATTCTTCTTTCAACTACATCCACAAAGAAAGACAGCCCTCCAACCATACCTGTATACATATGGAGATACGTTATAGCATGAGCTACATCAATTGCAATATCCAGGCGCGCAGCAAGATCAAGACAAATTCCATGCAGACCTTCATATTTCAACAAATACAAAATTCTAAGCTTTAATATATCAAAGCAAAAAACAATCAACCAAATGAAAATCAGTTCATGTTGTCTAAATGATCTTTTTAAACAGGAATGCAAAAAGCTTACAGTCAAGGTGTTCTCTGAGATTTCCATTACAAACATACTCGACAACAAGAATCCTCTCATCTTCATACTCCAAGAATCCCATAAACCTAACCAAATTCAAATGCTCTACCCGTGCCAGAGTCTGGATTTCACTTTGAAATTCTGTTCCCAGTTGATTATCATACACAGTCTGTTCACAAAGATTGGACTAAGACTTCAAATCACCACTAATCTACCTTGAAATCCAGCGTTCTGTGTCAAATCAACGAACATTACCTTCTTCGCTCGCTTCACTGCCACAGCCATGCCATCATTGAGCATTCCCTTGTAGACTGTTCCAAATCCACCCTGCCCAATTTTTAAAGAAGGAGAGAAGTTCTTCGTTGCCCTGTGAATCTCAGCCATCGTGAATCGCATGCCTCCGGACTCAATTTTAGTTGACCTGGATTCATTGCTCCAGATCCCTCTCCCTGATAGCCTCCTCACATTGCCTGGGAAGCTACCGTAATTACTTCCAGATGCTGATGTAGTTTCTATAAAAAGAATTAAAATCAGTTGGAATCATCGGATCAATCTATAAAACAGTAAAATTTGTCAATGAAAAAAAGAAACCCTACAAAAATTTAATCGGTGACCCACAGACAACCAAAAAACAGGCGAACTTACGCGAGGAGGACTTGAACGCATCGGAGAATTCATCTTTTGGCGACCCGGTCCTCGAAGGAGCGAAGCATGCGCCGATGAACCTCGCGGCCAGAGCGAGAGGATTGCGGCCAGTCGCCAGGGTCTCGCCGCTGGTGGAGGATTTGACGGAGGAAAGCGGTCTCCGCAAGGAGTCCCGGCGGTCCGCCGTCTTCCCGGCCTTGGAGCTAAGGTTCCGGCGAGGCAACGGCGACCCAGAGGCCGGCATGGCGAGAGGCTTGGTCGGCAGTGGCGGCTTGACCGAGTGATGGAAGACGACCTCGGAGCTGCCGAGCTGCTGGTGGTGGATTCGCGCAGTGCTGAGCTCCTCCACCCGACCGAGTCGCACTCGCTAACTTGCGCCGTGTTAGGCACGCTGTAGCCTGCGCCACCATACAAACGCATTCCGCTCTCTTTGATGTAACGCTACGTTTCCCAAAATGTAGAATGGAATGAAATAAAAATGAAAGAGAAAAATATATCTCCATAGAAATATAATAAAATAAGACAAATATTATAATTTCTTTAGTTGACTTCTAATTTAAAATTTGGGATTTTTACATACATGACATGAAATTTATACGAAATTACGCATTTCAACATCAATTCATAAATATTACCACTATCACACCATATTCATTTAAATTTTACGCATTTCACATATTTCACACCATATTCTTTGATGGTGAACTTCACATTTCTAAATTAGCCTTGATCTTAACTATATTATTAATATATTAATTAAATACTATAAATAAATTAATTTATATAAATAATAGTTTAAATATTTATGAATTTATGTATTTTAATTTATTTATCCTATTTAAAATTTCCAATTAGGGTGCCGAATTTAAATCCACATGACTATAATTTTTAATTGAAGTAAGAAAATTGATGTGTTTACAGTAAAAAATATAAATATATATTAGAATTTAAATATTAATAAATTTATGCATTTTAATTTACATATAATATTATAAAGTATATGAAATATGTAAAATGCGTAAAATTTAAATGAATATAGTGTGATAGTGGTAATATTTATAAATTGATAGTGAAATGTGTAATTTCGTGTAAATTTCATGTCCTGTATGTAAAAAACTCTTAAAATTTATTCATGCCTTCCCCCACTCATGGGGTCCCACTGATTTTTTTTTTTCGACTAAATCGAAAATCACCACCTCAGTCATCATGACTCGTAGCAACTCCTAATCTATCTTTTGAAGTCGTGAATCTCATGCTAGTTTTTCTTTAATCTCGTTCGGCTTATGCTGAGTTCTTTCAGTTCATCTCCGTCCAAAAATGGTCTACCCGTCATCATTATTGGAGAATCAAAGCATTTTTCGAATGTCCGTCTTCAATAAACTTTACTAGAACATAGGTGACAAGAGAACATGCCATTAGCAAAAAAATGTGTGTTCTTTCTCATTCCACTATAATGACTTCTTCTCTTATAAATGCAATGTCATTTCATTGGTAGGGTAAGGAGAGGGAAAATGAAAATGATAATCGGTATTTATACAGAGAAGAGCAAGACTACGGTGGAACTCTGACGAGCTAATTCTCTCTTTTCTTTCTTCTACTTGTATTCTTCTTTATACTCTTGTGGTGAATATCTTTTTCATCTAGTAAATTTTATTTAATTTGCTTGATTTATGGATATAGGAGATCTCTAAATCATATAAATCTACTATGTATTGGATTAATGATACGTTAAAGCTGTTAGATTCAAAACAATGCCTTCAAAGTGTAGCAAGTTTAGTAGTTTCAAAACTTAAAGATCTAGATGACGTAAGACTCAGTAAGAAATAAATCATATAAAATGATTCAAAAAATTATTAATTCATTTGAGTGTTAATTAGTATAATTAAGTGTTAATTACATATTTATCGATTTTAAAGCTTCACTAGTATGTGATTAATAAATGATTATAGTAGCATAATGTTTAAAACATTGTTTATTACACAACTGATTTATTCAATCTCCAAGATTTATTCCATAAAAAAAAGGTTAACCTAAGTGAAGGTTTATATATTTTCAGTAATAATCTAATTCAGTATGGTATTCAATCTTAAAAGTCAATTATCTATGTCACACCCTCATTTTCATGGACGAATTATCCATAAAATAAAGGGTGACTTACAGTTAGAATCACAGAATAGATTAAAAGAAAAATATATCTTTATTAGAATCACAAAACAGACTATAAGAAAAATATATCTTTATTAATCTGAGAATAAAATTATACAAGTTCAGGTACTAGACAGATCACCCAAAGTAACCTTAGGCTAGAATACAAGGAGGTAATGTAAATATACTAGGAGATAAGAGAGGATATCAGTGGGTCCATATGGGATGTAGAGAAACATCGTTCCTGGAAAAATTTGCAGTCTTTTTCTGGCGATAAACTATTTACCTAAAAAATAACAGTCAGTCACACAGACCGAGTAAACAACCTCCACCTTACAATAGGCCAGGTGAAGTCATATAACTCAATTTATTAACAGTCCAGGTTTTCAGATTATCATGTAATTTATCATATTTTATACTAGTGTGACAATGGTAGTAGTAGCTATGTCACTATTGTAACATCAGAATAACAGAATGTAGGTACGTCACCAGTGCGACATCAGAATAATAGGATGCAGTTACGTCCCCCACATGACGCCACGCGTCCAGAAGGTGGTTCGTCAACCACCGGGATCCTAGCGTATCATAATATCATATATCTCAGGATACATGAGTCCAGTGTAACCTAGTATAACATCTTGGCATAAAGCCCAACAGAATATTGACATAAAGTCATACAGAATATGCAGAATATAGCTCACAGAATATAATTGATATTATTTTGTATATTAACTATTTTCATTTAACAATCACAATATCCTAGGTTCAGTAAAATTTTTTTACCTGAACGAGAGGCGGTAAAAGTTTGCTAGTGGATGACGTGTTCCCTATAAGCACTATTGGGCTTAAAAGTTAAAATTATTGACTTAAGTTACTTAGGGGGCATTTAGTTCATTTTTATCTTGGTGTTATGCTATGTAATTTAAATGTCATGACATCTAGATGTCATCTTTTGACTAATAACTTTATAATCTAATTGAAGATTATTTATAAATGTCATTAAACCAAACAATTACTTTCTCTAAATAACATAATATAACATCAAGATAATATTGAACCAAACTCCCCCTTAGGTTAATTAGGTCAAACAAGCCAAGTGGATTAAAACTGGTCAATATAGGCCAAACTAGTTCAAATGGATCAAACCAGGTCAACTTAGGTCAAAACTGAGTATTTCAGGTTAATGAGTCAAATGAGTCAAACAGGTCAAATCGGGTCAGCCGGGTTAACTCAGGTCAAACGGGTTAACACATGTCAAATAGGTTAACTCGGGTCAAACAGATTAACTCATGTCAAACGTGTTAACTCATGTCAAATAGGTTAACTCATGTCACACTGGTTATCTTGGGTCAAACAGATTAACTTGGTTTTAAATGGGTCAACACAGATTTATTGGGTTTGATATGGGTTAAGTGGATTGACATAAGTTTGAACAAGTTTATTACCAGTTAAACAAATCAAATTGGGTCGACAAAAAAAAATAGTAGAATGTACTTTAAACTTAGTGAGACCAGGATTCTTACCTCTGCTAACAGAGTCTCGCCGCTGGAGGAGAGTTGTACCAAGATGAGCTAAAGACGCAGAGGTAAACTGGAGGTTATGGATTCTACCTGAGGGCTCTGGGGCCTATTTATAAGGAGATGTAAACTTATTAAGGCAAGACCGTTGGTGATTGGTGGTTGGGGATGTGAATTTAATAGGGCGGGACAGTTGGTGGTTGGTGGTTGGTGATGTGAATTTAATAGGGCGGGACCGTTGGTGGGTGAGAAGGTGGGAAGAAAGCAGAGGAGGTAATAAATATATATATATATATATATATATATGAATATTAATAGGTATTTCTTAAGCGGATTATTACATACTTCCCTACTTAAGAAATTTGGTCCCCCAAATTTATCTGAACAAATGCGGGTATTCATTCTTCATCGATTCTTCCATCTCCCAGGTTGCCTCTTCTACCATTTGATTTCTTCATAAAATTTTCATAATCGGAATAGTATGTTTTTGAAGTACCTTCTCCTTTCGATTAAGAATTTTAACCAGCTTTTCTTCATAGGATAGATCAGGTTTTGTTTAGCGGTTCATATTTTAATACGTGATTCGGATCAGCTACGTACTTTCTTAATGATGAGATATGAAAAATATTGTGAATTCTCGTTAGTTCTAAAGGTAATGCAAGCTCATATGCTGACTTCCCAACCTGGCAGATGATTTCAAAGCGACCAATGTACTTTAGTTTAAGCTTGCCCTTGATACCAAATCGATAGATGCCCTTTCTTGGAGATACTTTTAGAAATACATGCTCCCTAGGCTCAAAGCAAATATCTCGTCTTCTTGAGTCAGCATAGGCCTTTTATCGACTCTGGGCTGTTAGAAGTAATTCTCGAATTATTTTGATCTTTTGCAAAGTGACTTCAATGATCTCGGGTCCTAACATTCTTCTTTCTCCAACTTCATTCCAATACAAAGGTGATCGACATTTCCTGCCATATAAAGCCTCATATGAAGCTATCCTGATGTTTGCGTGGTAGCTATTATTATATGAAAATTCTACTAGAGGTAGATATTTTTCTCAATTTTTCCTAAAGTCCATTGCACATGCTCTCAGCATATCCTCAAGGGTTTGAATCGTTCTTTCTGATTATTCATCCGTTTCTGGGTGATATGTTGTACTGAAACTAAGTTTCGTTTTCATGACTTTTTAAAGACTAGCCCACAGTCTTGAGGTAAAATGTGAGTTTCTATCTGATATAATATATGTAGGTACCCTATGAAGTCGCACTATTTCATCAATATATAATTTAGCCAAGTGTTCAAGAGGACGAGTTATTTTGATAGGTAGAAAGTGGGCAGACTTTGTTAACCAGTCTACGATTACCCAGATAGCATCGAATCTTTTAGATTTTGGTAACCCACAAATAAAATTTATAGTGATATGCACCCATTTCTAAGTAGGAATCTCTAGACGTTGAAGCAATCCTCCTAGTCTTTGATGTTCTATTTTAACTCTTTGGCAAACTAAATAATGACTTACGAATTCAGCAATATTATTTCTCATTCCTGGCCACCAAAAGTGCTCTCGTAAGTCATGATACATTTTAGTCCCTCTAGGATGGATTGAATATCTTGCACTATGTGCTTCACTAAGAATTTTCTTTTTAAGCTCTTGGGATTTAGAAACATAGATTCGATTCTGAAATCAAAAAATACCATCAGATCTTATCATAAATTCTAGATTACCTTCTTTCATTACGCTTTGAGTTATCTTAGCAATCTCTGAATCTTCTTGCTGAGCTATTTTGATCTTTTCATGTAGATTTAGTTGTATACAAAGATGAGCTACCATTTTTTTATCATCACTTATTCGGGTCTCTAATTGTAGTTGCTCTATTTCTTTAATAAGCGTCTTCTGATTAGTAAGAGTATTACTTGCAGATTTTCAACTGAGTGCATCCGCAACTACATTAGCTTTTCCCGGATGATATTGAATATCTACATCATAATCTTTCAACAACTCTAACCATCTTCGTTACCTCAGATTTAGTTCCTTCTGAGTAAAAATATACTTTAGGCTTTTGTGATCTGTGAATATTTCACATTTCGTTTCGTATAAATAATACCTCCAGATTTTAAGTGCAAAGATAACCGCAGCCAGTTCTAAATCATACGTAGGATAATTGATTTCGTGGTTCTTTAATTGTCTAGAAGCATAAGCTATAACTTTTTCACATTGTATCAGCACACACCCTAATCCTTTCCGAGAGGCATCACTATAAATGACAAAGCTTTCGGATGTTGAAGGAATAGTTAAGACAGGGGCTGTAACAAGTCGTCTTTTTAATTCTTGAAAACTTTCATCACAGGTTTTTGATCACTCAAATCTTACAGTCTTTTTAGTTAATTGAGTGAGTGGTAGGGCGATCTTCAAAAATCTTTCTACGAATCTTCGATAATATTCGGCTAGACCAAGAAAACTTCTTACTTCAGTTACAGTTGTAGGCTTTGGCCAATTAGTGATAGCCATAATATTGGATGGATCTACAGCTATGCCAAATAAACTAATTATATGCCCTAAAAATATCACTTATTGTAACTAAAATTCATATTTATTGAGCTTGGCATACAACTTCTTATCTCTCAGTGTCTTCAAAGCAATTTTTAGATGTTCTTTATGCTCTTCTTCGCTAGGGGAATATATAAGTATGTCATCGATGAACACAATAATAAATTTATCCAAATAAGGCTGGAATATTCGGTTCATAAGATCCATGAACACTGCAGGAGCATTAGTTAACCCAAAAGACATGACTACAAACTCATAATGGTCATACTTTGTTCGAAAGGCAGATTTTGAAATATCTTGATTCAGTATTAATTTGGGATTTCCACTACTTACGACCTTCAGTGGTCAGCATATACGAAGCAAAGCCAGTCTTTTTATCATCAGGGCACTTAATAAAATCAAAGATTATTTCCAATCAATCGATCCATTCCTTCGCAGCCAGAGGATCTGGACGTCCCGCAAACTGGGGTAGCTTTTCCGTTTGAAAATGTATATACAGTGCATCTCTAGAGATCAATGTATTATTTTTCATTAGTTTGATTTTGTAGTAAATCAGCTTGAGATTCTGTTTTTACTTGGTAAGCAATATATATAAGCACATAAGTAAAAATAACACTTTATTTAGGTAATATTATTACATGCTAGAGAAATAGACTGCAAGATTCTCACAACTGGGTTTGGGTACACTAGGGTTTTGAAGATGAGGTAGGACTTGGTTCAGGATTCTCTTCCAATTGGGTAAAAGGACTTTTGATGAGAGCTGTCATCTTCTTAGTTTTCTTACGGGGAGTTGGAGTTGAAAGAGTTAATTCGAGGATCGTTGGCTTTGAGAAGCTGCTTGAAGGTTTGGGAATGATGGGCAACAATTGGTCTGAGTCCATCTGGGTTTTTCTTAGTTCTAGCTCCACTGAATCATTTGATGGCTCATAGTGGCTGAATGTAAACCAATTATGTCAGTAATAGGCTTCCATGGCGACTAAGTCAGTGAGTAGATGATCCAGTCGAGGAATCTCAATCATTGAGGTCTTGATTCTATCCCAATAAGAGGGCAAGGCTGTCAGTATACGTTGTTTGGCCTCATCAGGAGTGATTTTACTTCCTCGGTAGTATCTAATCTATTCAAAAAGAAACCAGAGTTGGTCAAGTTGGCCGCCATAGGAATGTTAGGGTTCATCTTAAACTCAATAAGGCGGGTAACTGGGTTTTTCTTGAAATCGAAGGCATAAAGTCAATGAGTGAGGTGAAAGTTTTAAGGTAAATTTAAGATTACTTATAACCTAAGCTCTGATACCGACATGTTACACCTAGGCCTGTCAACGGATCGGATCCGGATCGGCTTGACCCCGACCCGGATCCGATTCCAATATATCCGGATCGGATTAAAAATCGGATCGGATCGAGGTCAACCCAGATCCGTTCCATGACCCGCCACGGTTCGGATTTTCGGATCAGATTTCGGGTCGACCCGAAACTTTTTTTACATAATTTAACACTATTTTTTCAATGACTATAACTATTAGTTGTATATATATTCTTATATTTTTAAATAAAATTTTGATTACTAAAATTTACAATATAAATTCGTTGTAGTAGAAAATATAAAGATAATATATAAACATTTAAAGATCATATCACTGACATCAGTATTATATTACAATATTACAAAACATAGAACCAACAATTGAACGAAAATATTACACAAAAAATAAAGTGCAGTTCTGTTAAAACTAGCACTAAATATTTTATCTTAATGGTAAAAAATATTTGTAGCTATTTATCTCATTTCACAATACAAGCACTTCCTGGTTACTACACTTAAAATAATTTATAATAGCCTCTTTAATAATTATAAATCTCAATTACATTTCAAAACTTTCATAAAATAAAACAACAATTAACATATGCAATTAAATAATAAATATATTAGTACGTAAAATAATTTCATACTTATAAATTTCGGATCGGATTTTTTTCGGATCGGATCAGCATTGACCCGGATCCGACCCGGCAATACTTAAACGGAGCAGGTCGGATTTTCGGAACAATCGTGCGGGTCAAAAATTTATTCCGTTTCATAAGATAATCGGTTCGGATCACGGATCGGATCGGATCAAGATCCGACCCATTTACAGGCCTAGTTACACCCTCATTTTCATGGATGAATTATCCATAAAATAAAGGGCGTTAGAATTACAGAACAGATTATAAGAAAAATATATCTTTATTAATCTGAGAACAGAATTACACAAGTTCAGGTACTAGAGAGGTCACCCAAAGTAACCTTAAGCTAGAATACAAGGAGGTAATGTAAATATACTGGGAGATAAGAGAGGATATCAGTGAGTCCATACGGGATATAACGAAACATCGTCCTTGGGGAAATTTGCAGTCTTCTTCTGGCATAGTGCAAGTTAAGATTTTTAGATTAGTAGTGCAAGTTAAGAAACTATTCTGTTTCATAGTCTAATCGGTTTAGATTTTATATCACATCGGATTATGACCCGACCTATTTACAAGCATACCTGAGTAAACTGTGAAATGAAGATTTTGTTCATCTAATTTTTTCTGAAAATACATTTATCTACCTTTTAGATATTACAACACGAATGCCTACATTACATATCATATATCTCGAGTTAACATGACACACCTAAGGTTAATTGCTATTAACGAAATTAAAGGAAGTGTGACACAATATTTAAAAAATAGATAATTATTTGATAAATATGATGAATAATTATTCCTAAAATAAAAAACTATAACCACTGAGGAAACAAGCACACAAGCAACTGAAATAAAAGTCACAATGTATGATTAGCATGTTTTATAAACTCTAAATAAATCCCATACTACTTAATTCCCATAATACAATGCAATAACAATTAAAAAGCATTTGATTCAATGCTTCTCTAATGTATCTGGATGAGCTAATATCTAAATGTTATATTTGTGTAATAATTTTATAAAAGAACGAGTTCTTCACTCATTTGTTTGATCTTCTAACTCGTATTAATGACTAGACTGCTCATCAAGATATCGAATGTCATGACAATGTTAATAAAGGCATAACTCGATCTCAATTTTGCCTTTTTTCAAGGATTCCTCGCCCTCAACTTAGCTTAGGGAGGTAGAACTTGCTTAGATCACTATACTGTGTTTTGATATTTCTTCATAAAGAATCTTTTAAACAGGTAAGTATCCTAAATGAAATGTCATACAACAAGTTGCTTTGAATTGAGCAATGTGTTGTAGCTACTAAAAGGAGATTACTAGTGCCGCTGAATATATTAAATTTAATTTTTTACAAAATTATTTGTATATATAAAAAAACAAAGCATAAAAGAAGTATTTATGTTGCTCAAGAGAAGAGCGCACTATCACTTGGCATGTTTTATCATCTATACAACAACAACCACCAAGCCTTAATCCCACTAGGTGGGGTCGGCTACATGAATCATTTGTTTCTATTGCGCCCTATCAGTTGTCAAATTTTTTTCTAAGTCTAAGTAACTAAGATCACTCCTTATAGTTTCTTGCCATGTCTTCTTTGATCTCCCTCTTCCTCTTTGTACATAGGCAAAATCCAATAACTCAATTTTTCTAACTGGAGCTTCAATCGGCCTACGATTTAAACGTCCAAATCATCTAAGCCGACTTTCTCTAAGTTTATCCTCAATTGATGCAACACCAACTTTCTTTCGAATATACTCATTTCTCATTCTATCCTTTCGTGTATATCCACACATTCACCTTAACATCCTCATTTCTACAACATTTATTTTATTTGTATGTTTCCTCTTTGCAGGCCAGCATTCTGCACCATAAAAATAGTATAAAATTACTCCTCACACTAAAAAAGAATACTCCTTACTCAACTCCCACGTTATTATGTAAAAACCAAAACCACAGAAATTTTCATGTTTCTCTCAAGAGCACTTGTACCCCATGCCTTTGTTTAATTAATGCTCACAATGTTATGAGAAAATTACTCACCTTCATAGGATGCAAAGCCCAAAAACACCAGATCTGAACATTCAAAATGGCCATCAGGGTTTGGCTAAAATGAGGTTTTCAAAAAAAAAACTTTCAACGAAACAGATTTTCTTTGAACGAGATATGCAATACATTGGCCATACTATTTTGCACGGGGTTTAATTCGATTATATTTTGTTATCCAAAGAGTTTGATGACATGGGCAGATAACTTCATAAAAAATTATAAAATTATCAGTAAAAAAATAACAATTAGAGCAAAAACATGTAAATAACATCACATAATACCAACATAAAATTCAACCAAATGCCCTCCAAAACTCAACTACAAGTTGTGAGGTGAATAACCACATAAATGTCAGGAGGTACCCATGTATTCTTTCTTTTTTTTTTTTGATGAAAAGGTGCACATGTTTCCATGCTGAAATTTTGATCAAAATCTTGAGACAAGAAAACATATCAAGGAACCTTTTTAACTTAGCCTATTTCATCAACTTCTCTTTCTTTCTTTTGAAACTGGCACTTCTCTTCCTTCCAAGTCTAAATTTACAATAACACACTATGATATTTTGATCTTGGCAGAAAAGACCAAATTAAATTTAGATCTGAATCAAACAAATATCCAGATGCTTGGATAAACAAAACAAATTACACTGCTCACCAAAATCACCATCCATAACTTGTAGATAGCATTTGCGCAGGAACTGAGAAACCAGGAAACTTTTCACTCCGCTACTTGAAGCCTGCGCCGAATCTCGAGAGAGTTTGACATCTTATTCACACTGAATAATAAAGAAAAAACCTGTTAGAATGCAATTGAATGGTATATATAACTTCAGCTACAGGATTATTAGTAGAGAAGTTCAACATTATGCATAACAAGAGTGGTGTAGTTTCATTGATATCGAGAGCTCAGAGTTCCTTCTGAAATGTACCAGTAGAGAGAGTCCCCTGTAGATGCTATCTTTTTGTGAAGCCAATCTGGTACAAGTTCTTCCAATAACTTCAACTGTTCTTCAATTTCATCTAAAAACATCACACAAAAAATTGTGAGTATTTAAATTTATTTTAGCTTATGTAAAATATAACGGCGACATACTAACATGGCCTTACTTCTATCAACTATACTACATTGACTTGAAAGAATCTTATGCACAAGCTCTTGCTTTGTCATCACAGATCTATTTCCTGACTGAAATACAAGTAGAATGGAATCAAAAATTTTGGGCAAGCTTGAAATCAGCATGTTACGTGACCTCGCTTGGTCGGCACCAGAATCCCTTTCTTGCATTGCTTTCCTTTCCTTGTCCCTCACCTACAGTGGCAAAGAAAGTAAAGGAAGCTTCTCAAACTTAACTCCATTGAAGATGCTTGGTGAAAAGGTTTTTGAAAGAAATGAAGAATTATGACAGCATATGTATAAAATTAATATCACTAGTTACCCAGCCACTTAAGTAGCTTTTAATGTATTATGCAAATGACGGAGACTTACATCTTGCAGGAGTGTCTCTGGAAGAAAACTAAGAACATCTTCAACGGGAGAAATTCCAATCTTGTTGTCATTACCATGGATATCTACATGCTTCCTTGGTGTTGGAAATAGTTTTGCCCTAGTCATTCGCTTAACTGGCTCCTCTAAAACATCACACATTACTGGTGATCGACTTCTTTTTGGCGTTTGAAGTTTGGGAGTGATAGTCATTAGCCGTGTAGGTGTCGAAATGTCCTTCACTGGAGTTGATTCTAACGGCTTTGTTTCTCTCAAAGAACAATTGTCAGCATCAACTAGCACTCTAGAATCCATGTCATAATCTTGGGAATTGCTTGACGAGGGCTTTTGATGCGGTGAACTAAGGAGTGATTTATTATGAATTATGGACTTTGAAGAACATTTGATGGGGGAAGGAATAGTCGAAGCTGAAGAAGCATCTTTACAAATCACTTCATTCAAGCATGCGAGAGGAGTTTTCATAGCACCGACTATAGGGGTTTTACCAGAGAATCGCCTCTGGAAAGATGGAGGCACATGGGAAACTGTGGCCAACTGATTTGTCATGCAAGTAACATATGATGACTCAACAACACCCATCGAAGGAATTGAGTCATTGGTTTGAGATGTCACTGTGAGTATTTTTCGATCAAAAGGATGTGGTAGTGTCTCCTCTGGGATGTCATCTTCCTGAAGAAAAGAAAACATGAGCAATCACCACCAAAATAATTTTTTTTTTAAAAAGAGCAATTTTTAGATTCACCATAAATATAGAATTAAAAATCAAGCCACAGAAAGAAAAACTAAAGAACTTGTACTCTGTCCATGACTAAAATGTTAAGAATTGAATGTGAATAATACTTTCAATGTACTGGGTCATAACAAACGCTTGGATTGTAATATATCATAGTGCAGGGAAGCAAATTTACGGGATAGGAACAAAGTTCTAATATTTTAGGATTCAGACACCTTGAAATTCAAAATCTTATGGGATGGTGCCAAATTATGTCTGAACACCCCAACACAAAATAGCTCCACGTATTGTTAAAAATGCTGGGAAAGAGAAAAGAATAACATCATACTGTACCGCTTGGTGACTTCTAACAAATTCCACAATCCTAGATCGGAAAACATTCCTCAATACTGAAGACGCACTTTCCGATTTTCTCTTGTGATTGCTTTCTACTGCATCCACTTGTATTGTAACTAGAAGTTCTGGCTTCATGCAGCAGGTCACCTCATCACGCAAAAGCACTTTTTTTATTAAAATAGCTTCAGGTAAGATGTGTTTCAATTGTGCTAAATGACGATAGGAGAATCTCCTGCAATTACCCAACAGAAATAGATAAATTTGAGGCTAGTCATAGAATTGGCAAGAGACTACTAATCAATCCAACAAAGAGGAAAAAGTCACCTCTCAGTTAGATGCTGAACACTGGCACTAATATTTGAAAATGTGGGCATCGATCCCTTCAACTTTAGCAATCGGATTGAGCTATCCATGCAATTAAAGAACTCTGATAGGATTTCGTACCTGCACACCAAATAGAACAAAACGAATGACCACAAGAAGATGCAAGAAGAGTGTATTAAGAAGAAACCAAGTTACAAAACACAAATATTTCAAAGTACTCATTCTAACATACTGAAACACGAATTTTCACAAAAAAAAAGTGAGCATGTTGCTAGAAAGCTAGATAAAGCCAGCAAAGTTGAAACTAATAGTAGAATTCAAGATAAAACTAACAAGTACGGTTTGTTTATTTGTAAAGTTAAATTTAACAAATTTAAAATTAAACTTGAATAGAGATATTGTTTTATTAAAAATTGTGAATGATATTAAATAAAGTTAGTTATTATATTAGGATATGTGAAGGATGTGATATAAAGTTAGTTATTAATGTGAGGTTGGGATATGTGAGGAACGTGATATAAGTTAGTTATTATTTTAGTAATGTGAGTAGGATATGAAATAAAGTTATTTTTTAATATTAAATTTTACGTGTGATATGATATACCTAATTAAAATTAAACCAGGTTAATCTTCAACGGCTAAACAAACGGGGCCGTACTGTTAAGTTATGGCCCAAATAATTTCATTTTCTAATTATGCACACCAGGATCTGAACTTGAGACCTCTGCCTTTCAGATACTGTAAAATCAATTTACCAACCTGCCTAAGTTATCTTAATCTTGAATGATACAACTCAAGAATAATTTTATATTCTAAAAGGTACATCAGAAAGTTAGCAAACAGTAGATAAAAGAATCAAAAACTCATTCAGATCAACAGCTTGGTGGTCAAGCAGAATCTAGCAGTTAAAAGGAACATGAAAAACACCATGTTATCAGCTTTGCCATCTCGATCAGGTAAACTCAGCATTCAATAAAAAGGAAATCAATCAATACAAACCACCACCACAAATCGCCAATATTAAAATGATCTAAAGAATTTTCATTCCTCTTTCCAACATTATGAAGGAAAGGACTCATCTTGTTGGCAAAAACCTCAAAAGCAATATATCTAACATGAAAAAAAAAAAAACAGAAATGATCTTCCAAGCTTACTTTTCCGGGAGCTTAACCGAGTTTCCATCCGCCAAGGGTTTGCATGCCGAATCAGAGAATGATCCGGAAACCTTTCGCTCCTTCTTGGCCAAGCCCTCGCCGTATCTGTCAAGATTCCGCCGATCATCGGAATCGCCTACAGGTCGCTGCGACCCCAAGGAGACCGTCGCAACGTCCGAGAATACCAGGCTCTTCCTCCCACCCCGCCGAGGCAGCTGAGCAGGCTTCTCCGGCGTCGGGATCACGTCAGCCAGCGTGACCGGAGAAGCCAATAGCTTCTTCTTCTTCTCCGCGACGGCGGGGGAGAATCGGGACGGGTTCGGCGATTCCATGCCGAGATGGAGAGAGAAGACGAGGGTAAAGGGAGTCCTAGGGCAGAGTGAGTGTTACGCGGGTTATACCGCATCGTTTTGGCGGGAGAACAGATTTTGGCGCGAAAGCCAACTGCACGTCCACGTCAGCAGCGGGGTCCAGATGCTGACGTTTTAAATTTCCATTGATAATAATTTAACTCTTAAAAAAAATATTATTTAAGTTTATTTACATATTATTCTTTGATAGCGTTTTAATTAAAAAAAATAGTTAAAGAAAAGTATTAATTTCATGGTTATGGTTTTTAAGTTAAAATATATTTAAAATAAACTAATTAAATTAAATGTATCAAATAAACATCAGCTGTTATATATAAAATATATTACAATTAATAATCATAAAAATATTTTTTTAAACATGCCAATATACGATTCATTAATATTCGTTAATGAACTATTCATAAGGAACTTTTAAACATGCTATACCAAGAGACACCATATAAAGCTTATTTAGAGATCAATCAGTGTCAATTTTTAAAAAAAAATTAAAATTATATTTATTAATTAAATAAAAATATTTTATGAATCATGAATTAACGTGATATTAAGCATGTTCATTAGCACATTAATGTATTTCCATGCTCATAAACTTAGAAATATATAAAGATGTTTGTAAAGAAAGATTGTTCGCGACCCAAACATGAGTCAAGTCCTAACAAGTCGTACGTTCAAGGATCAAGTTAAATTTTTTGAACAAACTTGAGCTTGAACTCGATGTTTCTAAATATATATAGACTTGAACAGAATGCACTCAAATTTAGTTGGCTCATCTACAGTGAGAAGGTGTTTTTTTTTTTAGAGATTTACATACAGAACACTAAATTTTTTATAAATTACGTATTTTACCATCTTTTAGTAAATATTATACATATCATATTCTGCTTATGGGTTTTACATTTCTATTGTAATAATAGAAATGTAAAAAAAGTGTAATATGTGTAATATTTATTAAAAAATAATGAAATGCGTAATTTATGAAGAATTTAGTGTTCTATATCTATATATATATATATATATATATATATTTTTTTTTTTTTTTTTTTTTTTTTTTTTGAGAAGATGAGAATTAGACGCTGCACGGTCCCAGAATGCCCTAAACCCTCACCATGAGGCGAGCGGCATCTTCTTCTCTGCTGCTTCACAGTCTCCTCAAATCGAGCTCCAGGCCGAAGTCTCTGCCGCGGCTCTTCTTCACGAGTTCTTACTCGTTGAATCTACCACCCGTTTCTTCCCCGCTCCCAAACCCTAGCATCGGTCGGCGGTCAATATCAGGATGTTGCTCTCGGGGGTTCCGAAGAAGCCTCCCGTCTTCTCAGGGCCAGCTCAAGGAGAAGGCGGAGCTCGAGGAGGCTTTCGAGACGGCAGCGACGACAGACGAGATCCTGACCTCGTTCGAAGCTCTCGAGGCAGTGCTGGACGAGAACGACAAGGCGCTCGGTCTCGCTTGCTTGAAGGTCGGCCAGCATCTGGATTCCATCGGCTCTGACGACCACGAGAAAATTCTTACATTTGGGTTAAGGGCTTTGAAGATCCTTGATGTTGGCGATGAAGCCTCTGTTTCAGTCGTCATGGCTCTCCATCTTGTGGGCTGCGCCTGCTACAACATCAAGAGGTTCAATGACAGCTTAGGGTTCTTGAACCGAGCGAATCGGATTCTGGGAGCTTTGGAAAGGGATGTTTCCTGCGAATTTGACGTTCGGCCGGTGATACATGCTGTCCAGCTGGAGCTGGCCAACACGAAAACTGCAATGGGGCGGAGAGAGGAGGCTTTGCTGAATCTAAAAAGGTGCGTGGAGC
This sequence comes from Apostasia shenzhenica, assembly GCA_002786265.1. NCBI lineage: Eukaryota > Viridiplantae > Streptophyta > Magnoliopsida > Asparagales > Orchidaceae > Apostasia > Apostasia shenzhenica. Next base: position 153,856 of record KZ452392.1, on the reverse strand, counting down.
TCAAAGAATCAATCTTGGAGCCTAATAGCCGAGAAATAGGCAATGCGTATAGGGATTTAGCTGAGGCATATGCTGCAGTTTTGAACTTAAAAGAGGCATTGCCACTCTGTGAGAAAGCATTGGATATGCATCTATCTCAGCTCGGGCGAAATTCTGTAGAGGTGGCTCATGATCGGCGCCTTCTTGGAGTTATATATACTGGTTTGGAGGACCATGGGAAGGCGTTGGAACAGAATAAGCTGTCGCAGAAAGTTTTAAAAAACTGGGGTATGAATTCTGATTTGATACTTGCAGAGATTGATGCAGCCAATATCCAGATTGCCTTAGGAAAATATGATGAGGCTGTCAACACTCTTAAAGGAGTGGCTCAACAAACAGAGAATGATGATGAGACCCGAGCAATGCTGTTTATAACTATGGCAAAGGCCCTCAGTAACTTAGAAAAGTTTGAAGATGCAAAGAGGTGTTTGGATGTTTCCCGTCCTATTCTTGAGAAAAGGGAATCGACGATGCCTTCAAAGGTTGCGGAATCATACCAAGAAATAGCATCTCTTTATGAGACTATGAATGAATTTGCAACTGCAATATCCTTGCTGAAGAGGAGTCTTGAAATGATTGAGAGACTTCCACGGGAGCAACATATGGAAGGAAATTTGTTGGGAAGGATTGGATGGTTGTTTCTCTTGACTGGGAAGGTTGATGAGGGAATCCCATACCTGGAAAGTGCAGCTGACAGGCTAAAGGAAAGCTTTGGCCCAAAGCATTTTTCTGTTGGATATATATATAACAATTTGGGGGCAGCATACATGGAATTGGAACGACCGCAATCGGCTGCACAAATGTTTGCTCTTGCAAAAGACATCATGGATGTTGCATTAGGGCCGCACCATGCAGATACAATACAAACATGCCAAAGCCTTGCAAATGCATATAATGCGATGCAAAGGTATATTTTTTCATGGGAGATTATATCCTTGCTGCGTTAAAATTTACCTACTTACATATTGACCATCCAAATTGCAAGATTTATATTGTAGGCACTTATGATTTCAACATGATAGTTAAATGTTGTTGATGTAATCTTCTTTTAGAAAAAGAATGTTTCATTTCATGTCTCATCTACATGATGTGATCCATCTATATATTCATTTAGGGTGTCTGCATGTAGTATTATTTACGTTGATGAATGATATTTTTTTTTTCATTCTAACCCAGGTTAGGAGTAACATATCAAGTAACACAACTATTAGAAATATTAAAGCAAATGTGAGAAACAAAATATTTATGTGTTTTGAGTTTGAAAATGTAAACTTCTGTGATTTGGATGATCAATATTTACATAGATAATTTTGCTGTTGCAACTGTATAAAATAATTTTATTCAGTTCAACTTGTGATTTTAGTTAGGCTTTATACAGAACAAGATAATTTACACATTGTCAAATTGGGTTGCTTTATCACTTGGACTGTGTTCATCTTAAAATTTGCGTATGATTAATTCACAACATTCTGAAATTTCTTACTAAAGTTGGCATTTCATGTTTCTTGTGAAAAATAATGGTTTCCTTTTTAGAAATGATGTTTTCCTGAGAATTCAACTTTTTTTGGTAGTGTCTGATTCTGCAATAAGTTTCATATGGTTTTGTTGAATGTAATTAATTAACATCAGATGACTTCAATTCATGTTGTCAATTTTCTTTGAAGAACTGACATTGCATGCAAATCAAGAAACTAATAGTGCTGCAAATGTACAATACAAAGCATTGACTTCAACCTTCAAAGAAAATAGATGCATTGACTTCATAAATACAGATGTCATTGCAGGGTTTCCTTGAAATTCATTGTAGGGTTCCTAAGCGAAATTTAGAAATGAAGTACAGCAAGCTTTGCTTGGTTCATATGATGTAAATAAGCTAGCATGCTTTAGGTTGAAGTATGTTAACCCTGAAAGTTTCTTGCTAATTTGAGTTGTATGTGTGTCACTATCCACGAGAATGAACGACAAAATTAAATATATAGATGAAAACTGAATTTAGAGGTTGAAACTTGGACGTCAACCTGTTCTCAGTCTCCCGTCTAGATCACTCAAGAACATAAAATTGTCCATGCTTTTCAATCTCGATCGGCAACCTGAAATTGTTTGATGGATCGACTCAACCCACAATCAGATAACTCGACTTTCACGATTCCCTCAATTGACTTCATTAATAATGGTCTTAACTGCATCAACTCTTCTTTGCTCTTCAAGGACCTCCTTCTAGATGGATGCTACATGGGCTTAGGGTTTAGGGTTTAGGATTTAGAATTTAGGAGTAAAGCGACGTTACAATTGAAGCCTATAGTTGAAGAAACTAGATTATAGGACTATAAATCCTGATTTTTGCTTAGACATCACATGTCCAAGAGTTTAGTAATACACTATAATAATGCTCTATAATCCTTTGATCATAGTGGACTTGTTTCTAAACTATTATACATTTGTGTTGTGGTTTCTACCTCGTTAACATGCTTTCCATGTAAACATGTCTCAATCTTTCTTATTTCCTTCATTAATTGCTTTGTCCGAGTTCCAGCACCTCATAGCATCCAAAATGTCGAGAGTAAGTCTTCAATCGCAATGGATTATAAATACTCTTCGATTGCTTGGCATTTTGTTCATCAACATTTTTTTGTTGTCATTGCTAACGGAATCTCATCTTGTACACCATGACACAACCAATGATAATGAAAGGACTGAGACTAACTAGGAAGCTGCTTCAACACATGTTAGCCCCCTAAAGCAATGACTTTGTGGACTGCCAAACCCAGATGCATGCTACTACAAACTCTTTAGCCCAAACAATTTTGGAAACCAAAGAGCATGGACACCCTTATACATCCCAACATGTCGTGTCATGCCGTGCTGCCATGTCCCCATGTCGCCTCTATACTTTCTATATGCTTTTATAATATTAAGCAAAAACTATAATAAAATTAAATAATCACCTAGATATCTCTTATATTATTTAGCGTGTCTTGCCATATCTATGTCTTATAATTTGGAAAGTTGTGTCAGCGTGCTGTCTTGCCTCCTAATCCCTTGTCCTCGTATTGTGTCTGTGCTACTTAACAGGAAACGGTATGGGGGTTTCTTAAATGAGTCCAGGTTTACCTGAATAACTTTTTGCATATGTCTAAATCATTGTAACAATTACCCTATCCAATAGTATCCTTTTATTTGAGTGTTCTTTTCTTCTCCTTCTCTTCTTCTACTTTTCCTATACTTTTTTTCTTAAGATTGATTCGGAGATTTTTTTTTTATGTGGTTATCATTAATCGAAATGCTAATATAGAGATTGTTTGGATAGTTTTTATATATTTTTTAAGATAAATTCCTGGGCTTTTTTTATGTTTGTTTGCCTATGAATTATATGTGATTATGTTGTTATTTGTTAACTGGTATGATGTTAAATCTCACATATAATTATAAATTCTTAAAAAATCTAAAAATTAAAAAATTTAAAATTAAAACTTTTTAAAGCTAAAATTTTTACCACTATGTCTCTCCATTTTTTTAAACTAAAATTTACACCCCTCTCTATCCCTCTTAATTTGAAGTGAAGTTCTCTAATTTTCTCGTAAGATTGGGCCTCAAGGTCTTTTCAATTAAGTTTGATCTTGCATTAGAGGTACATCTCACCACAGTTCCTAAAACATGCTCACATTAACCATGGCACTTAACTCCTCAGGATCGACGACCCAACCTACTCATCGAACACCTTTCGCTCAATTGGCAGATGCAACTTACTCATCAAACACCTTTTGCTCAATTGGGGCCAAGTCATGGTTGCCTACCACCATTTGGGGCCACATTTATGACCACATAGGTCATATGAAGCTTTTCGATGTGTTGTGTAGCTTGTCAGCCAGAAGAATACAACCAAGATATCCCTCGGCCACTTTCTCTCTCTTCAGCACCTTGAGCTGAAATTGCCTTGCCTGGCCTACCATTGCCTTCATGGTCCCAGAGAATTCTTCCATGTCTTCCCAAGAAACTTCGAAGCTCCTGTTGCTAGAACCATCATACAACTAAAGCTTTCTCTGTTTGGCACATGGTGACAAACTATCTTCACTTGCCTTGGTTTGAGGCCATATTTGTGCTCTCTCTCCTCGACATTTCTCTAGTTGATTCTCCACAAGTTTGCCAAAGAGCTCCAGTAGGGTTTCGTGAGGCTTCGTTGAAGATTCTCTAGAAATCCTTGGCGAAATGTCGATATGTTCCGACTAGGTTCGATAAAATTGCAGGTTCCTAAGCGTTACGATAAAGAGAAGGAAATGATGAAAATGTGTAGATTTAGGCCCGTCCTTCGATCCTCTATTTTTTGGGTCCTAATTTCTAATTTCTTTAGTTCTTGATTTTACTAATGTGCATTTTCTGTAGTTCCCTTTGGTGAACCAAATTTTATGGTGGAATGTTTTCTTGCTTGGCCCAGCTTGTGATTGTAGGAGAATCATCTTTAAATCACACAAGTCCTCATGTTCTTGGTTGTCTTTGTTCGTGTCACTAAGACTCTTGGTTCTAATCTACACCGCAGGTCCTACAGAATTGACTGAGAAATGGTTGGCATAAAAAAGCAGTCCTAAAGTGTTTCTCATTTATATTTTTTGGCAGGTGCTTTATTATTTTAAAGTTTTTTTTTAGAAGAGAATTAATCAGAATGGAGAAGTGGATACATCTACACAACTGACTATTACTTTGAGCTTGATATAGTGGGTTGTCATGTTTTTAGTGTAAATTGGAAAAAGCATAGTTGCCTGGAATCTTTGATGACAATTCTCTGCTTAATCTTCTAATTTATCTTCACCTCTTTATTCGCAAGAATGAGAGGTGGTTTGAATTATTCTCTGACAAATCTCCTTTGGCATAAGGTCTTATTTGACAGTCGCTGCTCTTCCAGTTTTACATGTGTAGAGGAGGTTCAAGGTTATAGTGACTCCCAGTTCTCATCAACATTTTCTTTAATCAACAGCCTCTGTGAGCAATCATTGCTGGGAAAGAAAAGCTGCTCTTCTTTGGCTTTTAAGCCACCTAGCAGGGTCTGGGAATTTTTGGTTAGCATTGAAGTCTCGGGTCATGTCACCCAATCTAACAACGCTAAAACTGTCTTTTCATGTGCTTTTAGTCCTTCCGCTTCTGATATTGCAAGATGTGAATATATGTGCCGAGAATAAGTTGGCAAGATGTTTAACTAGTTTGGGTTGTCTTTAAATCATTGGTATGCAATTAATATTTCTTTGTTGTTTGACCCTTGGGAAACATTTTGCCATTGTTAAAAGAGTAATGCTACGCAGCTCCCATAAGTGACTCTAACCCTGTTTGGTAGCGGATTTGGCATTAGAACAAGTAAAATCGGATTTAGAACTTGAAGTAACTTTGGATAAGTGAAGCACCTTCACTTGAATCTAAGTTGATATGATTTCGGCTTCATGGGTTTAAAATAAAATTGGATTCAACTTCATTCTATCAAAAAAAGAAGTGTTTGGCGGATTTACTTAAGTGAATTAACTTCAAAAGAGTTGAAGCCGCCTCATTTTGGTTACCGAACAGGCCTCGAGTCCAACTAGAATTTTCTATGTAGCATGATTGCGACGTAAGCAAAATCATTTTATTATCTGTATGACACCATTACCATATAAAAATTTTAGTTGGATTTAAAATTTGAGGTTATTTATAGGAGCCTACAAAGCATTTCTCTTGTTAAAAATGCAGTTTTACATCATAAAAGTAAAAAAAAAAACTTTCACAGAGCTTGTATGTGACTGGTAGGTGTTAAAGTGAATGCACTTAGTTTGTTGAAGTAAATGCACTTGATTTGTAGGCTTGCTATTTTACATGTACTGTACTTTAGAAAACAAATGGGGAAATGATATGCAACTCCTACAGCTAACTCCTAAAGGTCCTAGGACTTCTAGGTATTAGCTTTATCCAATAATTTAGGAAATAGTACAATTAATGTATTATGCCCTAAACTACTAAGATAAAACTAATTCCCAAAGGTTTTAGAACTTTTGGAAGCTAGTTTTGTTGACTACGTAGCATCATGTAAACAAATATACAACTTTCTGACAATATTTGTTAATGTAATGATATAGTACTAAATAATCGTTTATTTTTCCCCTTGAATACAGCTATTACCTTGCCTTGGAATTTCAACAAAGGGTTGTTGATGCATGGTCAAGCCATGGCGCAAGCGCTAAGGATGAACTCGAAGAGGCGGACAGGCTACTTGAGGAACTAAAGAAGAAAGCTTTTGGATGGTTGCCTGATTTGATTGTTGAACATGCTGATTCATTAACTAAAGAGAGTGAGGATGCTCCTAGAAAATTTGGACAACAATGATATTATGGTAATTATATTTGATTTAAGGGGGCGTTTGATTCATTGTTATCTTGGTATTATATTATGTAATTTAGATGTCATGATATCTAAATGTCATCTTTTGACTAATAATTTTATAATCTAATTAAAGATTATTTATAGATATCATTAAATCAAATAATTACTTTCTCTAAATAATATTGAATCAAATGCCCCCTAAATGCAAACGAGCCTGCTTCCAATTTACATGTGAACTAGCCTTATGTGAGTTCCTTTTTACATTGAATATACATTATTTTTTAATAAAATATACTTCAGAAAAAAAAAATTTGATGTTGGAAGCAAGGTAAGTCACTCTTCAAAACTCTAGGGAGGAATTCTTTGATGACAATCTTCGAAAAGTTTTTTTTGATGACTTTCTCTGAGTTCCTCAGGCTCATATAGTGGGATCCCAACGAAAGAATTTTGCTGTGAACGTGGAAAAGGAAATCCAATGGGGAAACCAATCCCATTATGTCTATAATTATGTTATCTGAAAGAGATGGAGATAGGCTGACATTCACACATTCCTCTCGGTTCCGACCGCTTGCTATTCTTGCGTCGGAAGGCTGGCTGTAGGGATGGCATTGAGTGGATTTTGATCAAGTTGATTTCAAGTTGGTTTATTTATTATAATAAAATATGTATATGTGTGACGGAGTAGATCTCAGGTTGTATCGATTTCGCTTTAAGCGATTCTATTTTGAATTTTTCCCCGTCTAAGTCGGAGTCATATGAATCCATGGATCTTTTAGCGAATGTAATTGCAAGGCCTGATGGCTGACAGGTGACAAGTCATGTTAATTGTGCTGTTCTACAACTTCTTCATATGTCGTGAGTTCATTTGTGAATGGAGTTGGATTGAGTTTGGGGCTCAATTCGTTCTTAAATGTGAAGTTAAAGCTTGATGAGACTTGAGGCTGGATTAAGCCCTGAAAGAAGGAAAGATGAACCAAAATGAGCTTTGAAATTTTTAGGAAGATCTAATTTAGCTCGAAAGTTGGGTTGAACAACCCATAGGGCTAACCAAATTCTGCTCCTTTATATTCTTGTGATTTTGGGTTTTAATTCATTGGATTATCTAGTCCACTAAAATTTAATTTACCGGATAATTCAATGCATTAAAATTCGAAGTCACAATTAATCAATTTATTGTTCAGATTTGACAATTAGCATGATTGCTGGTAGTGATTATTTCGTTTGATTGATACTTCTTACTCGATGATTGTAAGCATGTTTTATGCTTGTTCTTCACTGTTATGTAACATCTATCTTTATAGCGGTTCTTTAAATTTATGTTTCAGTTCTTGAATTTTAGGAGTGTTTCACCTGGATACATTTTAGTTGTTTTAATTCGTGTTCTTCATGTAGCTGATATTTAATCTAATTTTTAGTACTCACGACAAATGAACAATTAAATGTGCAATTTTTTTAAAAGTCTAAAAGGCCCTATTTGGCGTGAGGACCAAAACAGGACTAAAACAGAACCAAAACAGGACCAAAATGGTAGTAATTTAAAAAATAATAATAATAATAATAAATAAATTTTTTAAATTATTCTACAAAAATTCAAATATAAAAAATATTATTTTACTTTACATACTCATAAAAATATTAACTTTATTTCACATTCTAGACCAAAATATTTAAATCGAATATTTTGATCTAAGATGTGAAATAAAATTTATATTTTTATTAAAAATTATTGAGTATGTGAAGTAAAATATCATTTTTTATATTAAAATTTATGTAAAATAATTAAAATATTTAATTAATTATTATTATTGTTATTTTTTAAACTAATACTATTTTGGTCCTGTTTTGATCATCGCGCCAAACAGAGCCTTCAGGTGCGCCAAACAGAAGGACTAGGGAGAGAAAGGAGCGGGGGAGGGGGAGGGGAGGTTACAATAAAGGATTTTTTTTTATTATGAATTTACTCGTTAGACTAAATTTTATCGAATTTAGAAAACTTTTGACTACAATTAGAAATCCTACCTTTTTGGCCTTGTTTGGCATGAGCCCAAAATAAGGCAAAAAAATATTTTAATAGTATTTTAAATTTATTATAAATTTTAATAACTTTATTTCACATCCAACACAAATTCCAATCTTAAAAATCAACTTTATTTCACATCCAACACAAATTCCAACCTTAAAATCAATTTTATTTCACATCTTACATATCTCCCAATATCCACCGGATGGAACAACATGTAGAGTGAAGTAGAGTGTTGGAGGGAAATAGACTTCACAGATTGTGAAGGTGATTTGTCTGAGGTTACTCAATCAGGCTTACTATAATGGATATAACATGCAAGGTGCCCCAACTGAGGAGCTGGTTTTCTTCCTCTTTCTCTTTTCAAGAAGCATTGTACAAGCCTTGAAAGGCTACTTTTTCCCTATTTAGTGAAATCTTTCCATTGATCGTCCGGGTGGACGGTAGGGGATCATCTCCCTGAACCACCTTAAATCTTGGTGTGTTTTTCTGTATGCCCGGAACTGGTTCTCTCCTTGAGCTTCCGTTGAACAGGCTCACCCCCCTTTGCGCGCCGCCGTCTCCCGGAATTTCTCTTCTTTCGTGTTTCCTGGGATCCCCACATCCTACGTCAAACATATTCAAAACCTTCATTTCTATTTTCTTCAATTATTCCTTCCACTTCAGCGGCTTCATTTCTCTCCCAGAAAGAATCAGCCCTCCTGCACTGCTACAGTTCAGGTCTTCAGAATCAACCTTCCCAGTTCTCATCATCGACATCATCGACGTCCTTCGCCAGCTCCATCCTCCTCCTCAGCTACTGCATCTTCGTCATCAAGTGACTCTGGCTTCATCCCCAGCTCCTCCCCTGGTTGCTCCTAGGGTTTTCAAAACCGGACCGGACTGGGCGGTTCGATTGGTTCAACTGGGAACCGGCCCAAGGTCCGGTCTGGTTCAACATTAGAACCGAAATCAGCTAAAAACCGGGTTGGACTGGTAAAAACCGGTCCAACCGCCAAACCGAACAAACCGGTCAAACCAGAATTATTATTTGAGTTTCTTATTTTATTTTTATACATTGATATTTGAGCATTAATATTTTAATATTAATATTATATTTTGAATAATAATTTTTTATATAATAGATGTTTATTATTAATTTTTTTCATGAATTTATTTCGAATTGTTATAAAAGAGAGTATTTTAAATGACAAATTGACAAAAAAAAATAATTGTATTCATTTTGTTTTATTTTTTTTAATTTTTTATACATTTTTTGTGGTAGTAAATTTTTTAAATTAGTTGTATTATTTTTTTTCAAAATATTTTTATCATATTTTAAAAATTAGTCTCACATTTAGAAAATTTATATTTAATTATGATGTAATTATTAAGTCATCCGGTTGAACCGTGGTTCAACCCGGTTGAACCGGTCGATTGACCGGTTCGATGTTTGGTCCGGTTCGGAAAACCTTGGTTGCTCCTAGCGGCCTCCACGAATCAGCAATTCAGGCTAATTCAGAAGAAACCTGTTCCCACATGCCTTACACGAATGCGTCATTTGCCTGAACGAGTTCAAGGAAGAGGAAAAGATCAGACAGCCCCCCAGCTGCTTTCACGTCTTCAGTCCTTTGGCCTTGTTTGGTTGGAGGATGAATTTGGGTAAGGAAAGAGAAAATAATTTATTTTATAGAGTTGATGGGAAAGAAAATTATTTTAA
>KZ452392.1:85084-136325 GCA_002786265.1 Apostasia shenzhenica | reverse complement strand
AAATCTATTCTTCGTACCTCTCCGGACACGAGGTTACAAGGTAACACCCGTCACAGTCAACCTCACCTAACTCCCGCCGTTCACCTCCGTACGGGCTGTTCATCCCCAGAAGAGTTACCAGCATTAAAAGAGGTCACTTCCCTCGTACAGCGCGAACATCCCCAGCGACAGATAAGCGGCGCCCAGAGCCCATTCCATCATCTTGTTGCTCCGGGAAACCAGGGTGAGCTACACCCGCCAATGACTTATAAATACCGCTGAACAGTTACCAGAGGAAACAGAGGAGGAGAAAGGAGAAAGAAAAAGGAGAGGATCGCACTCATCTATTTAACCAGGCCCCAACTGAGGAGCTGGTTTTCTTCCTCTTTCTCTTTCAAGAAGCATTGTACAAGCCTTGAAGAGCTACTTTTTCCCATTTAGTGAAATCTTTTTCGATCGTCCGTGACGTAACGGGGATCATCTCCCTTGAACCACCTTAAATCTTGGTGTTGTTTTTTTGTATGCCCGGAACTGGTTTCTCCCTGAGCTTCCGTTGAAACAGGCTCACCCCCCTTTGCGCGCCGCCGTCTCCCGGAATTCTCTTTCTTTCTGGTTTCTGGATCTCCCACACCCTACGGTCAACATCTTCTGGTGCTTTCATTGCCAGACCTGGAAGATCGTTGGCCAGACGCGCAAAACATAACTCTTGCCTGCCCGCAGTGTACACATTTAGTGAGAACTCTTCGGTTCGGTGCGCACAGATGACGGAACTGCCCTTTTCAACTTCGACTTCTCCTCGGGCGGAACGCGCCGGATCTGCCTCGCCTTCTAGAGGCACCTCGTCGTTCAGAGCTCAAGGGTATGCTCAGGATTCCAAACAACCTCGGCACTGACTATGTTCTACACGAGCCCTCACCTGCGCAAGCAGCGCCATCTATTCCAAACAGACTCATGCGCAGTGCTCTGACGCGACTCTGTTACTCCCTCTCCCGCCGGTTGCGGCGGGCCCGCTTCCCTCCACTACCGACCAGGGGAAGCGGCGGCCCCGGCTCCCCGGACACAGACTTGCATGGGCGAATGCCCCGGAGGTGATTTGGCCACGCTCTAGGCGGCAGGCCCTCGGCTTCCGGTTTGCTTTCTTGTGTTCCCGCGGATGGTTTCCGAGTCCGAGGCCTCACCAGCCTGCGCCAAGCGCACCACTCTCCGTCAATCTTTCCGTGGGTTCTTCTAGACCAACCCGTTTAAACGCCCTCCTCGTTTTAGGAGGGATTTTATCAAACCCCCTTCTATTGGCACTGGTCCTACTTGCCAAAATCCTTGAGCTTTTCTACACTCCCAATTCTTCGTGCCTTCCTCCGTTCCTAGCTGGAAGAAGTACCCCTCTTTCTCCCTAACTCTCCCGGCAAACGTCCAGAGCTTCCTTCTCTTTCAATCACCGAGGGCCTGAAACCTTCGCTTCTTCGTTTGTTTTCCAAGGCAGATGGATCTGGAAATGCCCATTTTTCCGATGCCATCTCGTGGCTCCCCGTCCAGGAGGGACCTTCGGTCGCCCACCTTTAGTGATTTGGAAGTCTACAAGAAGTGCGCAAACGAGAGCATAACCCTAATAATCCTCTTGTCGATGTGCTCTTGTGCAGGGTGTTTTTGAGGGGTCCGCCTCCCTGGTCGCATACCGTCGACCGGATTGAGGCCCACTAGAATGCCCACCTCTGGCCAACACACTAAAGGGGCAGCATTCAGGTTGGTTCACCAAGCTTGCTCCCGGGGGTTCACATCGCCTCCTGTTTTCGGCCTATTCTGAAAGTGGAGTTGATCGCCCGTTTCATAGGACGGACCCCGTATGGTCCGTGTGCCTCGCATATGGCCCTCACCAAACATACAAAGCAAGGGACTGCGAGAAAGAGAGCCCCAAAACCCTTTCAGGGACTTACACCACAGTAAAAACTTCCCTACCTACCGATCTTTCTTCGCCTTGCCTGTGCGCCGATTATTTATAAGTCCTGCAAGAAACGTAGAGCCCTGCGGCTCCGGCTATGCAATCACCTTACCGGTGAGATGGATCCTCCAAGGATAAGGGGACCTTAAAAATAGAGAAATCAATAATACCTCAACCTACTATATTTTGCTAAGCCCCGTAAAGTTTATTATCCTTCCGATACATTTCAAAGCTCACGATTAGCAAGCGGCACAGATCGAGTCTCATGCTCCTGGAGGATGCGCGAATCCCCACCACTTCATTGCGACTGTCTTCCGGGGCAATGCGGACAGAAACAAGAGGATAGCATCGGCGGTGTCGGAACCCTCGAAGACGAGGTACAAGCTGGCCTTTTAACGCGGCCATGAATTATGAGAAATGCATAGGTGTAGGCCCCAGGATACTTAACCGAATCAAAGTTCCATATCCTATTCTAGAGCCACTCACTTCGATAGGTGTCTATGCTCAGAGCGGACGCTTCATTCAAGTCTCAGTTTCGATTACTTGTGCCTACCCGCGCGGCCTAGTGCCAGCACCGCCGCCTCTACCGGGAAATGGATAAAACACATCCCAACGTAATTACCTCGAAGTTCCAACAGGCGACACTATGGGCACAGGCCTTCCTCACCCCGCATGCCGAAGCGAATCCATCAAGTATATTCACTACTCTGAGAACTGCGCGAACCATGAGGCAAGCTTGAGGAGTCCTCATGCACAGATGAGCTCCCGAAACTTTCACAGGCATGGCCCAGAGGACAGGGCCCGAGAGGTTATTAGAGTTTCCCGCACAAGGCCTTACCATCTACAGGCCCTAACCCTATCAAGGGTGCGTCCTAATACCATAACCAGCATACACAGATATCTACTCGTCATCAATTTGACATATACTTCTGTCAGCATTGACCCGAGTCTTTTTATTATCCATTCGACATCCAGAGACGGGAACGTCGGCGGCATATCGTGAGCGGCATGCCTCGTCCATCCCCCTTACTTTCTGCAGTGAAGATCTCCCGCCGGAGCGAGAGCAACTCACAAACGACTGCCCAATAGTGGTCGCGGCCCGCATCGCTTGATTTCCGACGTTCGCGGGTGCTCTCCTCCGACTAAACATGGTCTGAAAGCAGCCGCCTGACATATTCCTTGTTGAGTGTCCGTCCTTTCCTCCAAATGGGGCTCAAAAGAGATTAACCTCCTCTGCGCCGGAACTTACTTTACTCGGTTCTCCGGTCTCCCGAGAGGGTGTCCACCCCCTGGGAGTTCATTACCTTTTTCCGCGTCTCCGTTCGCAGATTTGACAACCTTGGTCCACGCTATGAACATGGTCTAACTCGCAGTCCGTCGAGCTAAATCAGGCTACAACGCCCATCCTTGGGGAGGACAACTCTACAACTTCCTTCGGAGATGGTGATTCTTCAACGCCCCCACCTGTGCGCAAAGTTTCCGACCCCCAGCGGCGTTGTCACCATCCGGGGGGACGTTAATTACAGGCTGCCCGGCTTGCCTTCCCAGATTAGCGGCACAGCTTTGTAGTTGATCAATGGAATTCCCAGGGAGACCCCAAGGCATGCCGGTTTGCTTATACCGGGGAGGGGTGGTGATCAGCGTGGCCTATTTAGGGGTGTTGGCTCTTTCCAAAATTGTAAATGTCTCATTACTTTTCTGATGTGAAAAAAACAGCTAAAGCAGAGAGTTTTACATAGCCCTGCTTTCTGGCATCATTCGATGTGTTCGCTATGTGTACTCTCGGATAGACGTTAAAGTAGGCTGATGAGACAGGGCAGCTTTGGCGAACACCACCTAATATGGTTCGTCTCAAGAACCGCTCCCCTGTTGCCCAAACATGAAAACGAGGAGTGATGGCAGGGAGTGGCAGAGGCAGGGGGCATCAAAGTATGTACGAATATATCACCAAAGTACTTGGGAAGCCCTGTTACATTCAGGGTGGTACAAGTCGATGATAAGGTTAACCAACGTCGTGATGGTTAGAAAGGGCCAAAATGGGAAAGTGGAGAATGTGCCGTTAGACTTCAGATCGTTGAACCAGCCTCGCCCCAAAGACGCCTACCCCCTCCCTCGCATCGAACGTTGGGTTGGAATAGTATCGATACTGATCGGCATACGATGTCTATGAGCATTATGTTAGGATGCCTTCTACCCCGCGCTTCTCGCCAAAATACGTGCTCAATGGCAGTAACGATGTTAGATATGTTATAGACAACGAGCTTTCATCACTGATATTACGGAACTTTTATCTGTAAAAGCATGCTTCTACAGGTATAGCCTTTCGTCAAACGTCTCGGCATATGCTACGTAAATCAGGCGTAATGATCACGTGATCTTCAGAAAACCATAGGGGGAAGAATACTGCGAAGCTTACGTAAGACGACTAAGCGCGTGGTTCAAAAGGGTAGAACTTTGTATACTGAGTCATTTCTTGAGTGTATCTTCGGGAAAAACACTCCGGCACTTCCGAAGTTACAACCTCCAAGCTTCACCCTGGCCTAAATGTACCTTCGGCCGCTGCTTCCAAGGAAAATTTCCTGGCTATTTGTCTCCGTCAGGGGATAGAAGGCCAAATCCCGACAAAAATAGCAGCCATTCTAAACATGCCCCCTCCGAAAACGGCAAAGGAGATCCAAAAGCTGGCAGGGAGGATCAACGGTTTGGGCAGATTTATCTCGAAGGCTGGTGATCGATGTTCTCCGTTCTTCCGCTGTTTACGCAACAGTAAGAAAGGGCAATGGGACGAAGGGTGTGAAACCGCCTTTCGCCGAGCTGAAGGAATACCTGACCTCGGCCCCAATACTGGTGGCGCCAAAGGAGGGCGCGGTGCTATCTCTTTATTGGAGTATCAGTACACCTGGCCGGAGGTACGAGGGTTTACCCCTGTATCGCCGTGGGCGAGGGTTGGCTGTAACCTCGTGGACGATGTATGACCCGAGCTGTGAGCCCTGCAAAGTCAAAGTTGGGTTAGCAAATCAATCAAATCAAGGAGGCCAGCCAGGCGCCACGTGTTCGGTCAGGATGCAGCGCAGGAGCCACGTGTTAACAGAAATGGAACATAGATAGTTGATATATAAAAGATGCATCTAATTCTACAATCACTATGAATATAATCCAACTACCTACTATAATGGATCTCACACAACTCGAATTTGTTCCAAAATTTTTAATTTCAATCAATCTGCTCAAGTTCTAGGATGGCTTCAGATTAAAAAAATGGATCTGAAACTTTTCAGATGAGATTCGGTTCAAGTTCGGATCCATCTAAAAAATCAACTCTCACTAGAAAACATGGGGAAAAAAAACTAAGAAAATTGAAAGCAACAATGTGGATGGCTTGACCATCCGAATATGATAATATCGAGAGTAGTAAGTATGAACAGTGTGAAGCCAAGTCTGACACAAAATGATATCGATAGTGAACATAGCCGCTACATTACAAAATGTGAACGCATCATAAGTGTCATATGAAAGTGGGGCGTGACAAAAAAAAAAGGCTCTAAATACGAGCGAGAAGAGTTAATTATTGAAAAATTTCTATAGTTAACTCATAATAATGTTTGGTTTATAATTTTCAAAAATTTGTTGAAAAGTTCTATTTTGTAAATGTTATAACACTAAAGGTCTCAGAAAATTATGATTATTACATAACAAGTCTTTATTGATCATTTCTGTCAGCATTTAGAGAATATTTTATTTTAAATTATTAAAAATTTTATTTTTACCCCTCTCTCTCTTCCCCTTTCTCTCCCCCTCTCCTTTGTGCAGGTGAGCAGAGGGTGGCGAGGTGTCGGTGCCCGCCCTCTTGGTGCAGGCACTCTCTCTTTCTCTCTCTTCCCCCCGCGTAGGCATACACGCCGGCGCAAAGGTGGCGGGGGGGGCATCGGTGCCCTCCCTCTCTCTCTCTCTCTCTCTCTCCCCCCTTGTGCAAGTGAGCGGAGGGTGGCGAGGCGCCGATGCCCTCCCTCTTCGTGCAAGCACTCTCTCTCTCTCTTCATGCAGGAGAGTGGAGGCTGGAAGGCATCAGTTCCCGTCCTCTTCGTGTAGACACACACACACACTCCCCCCCTCCTCCCTCCTGTGAGGTGGCGTTGACAAGGTAGCAGCGGTGGCAGCAATGGCGAGGTGGCATCAACGAGATTGCAATGGTGGCGATAAATAACACAGAATTTGCAGTGATAAAATTATAAAAATTTGAAAAAGTGCTAAGAGTAAAATTGGCAATTCGTTAAATTTTACAACAGCTATGTAATATTGGGTAAACTGTAGTAACTTTTCAACAAATCTTAAAAATGAACTAAACAATAATTATGAGTTAACTACTGGGCCTTTCAGTAATTAGCTTTTTTCTATCAACCGTCTACTACCACGCTATGGGGCAATGATTTGTGAAGATGTGCTAGGTAAGTGGTTGTGTATAAAGCACTATATAACTCGGACTCGCTCCATCCTCAGGTCTAGGTAGGGCTGGTTACCGGATCGGACCGGACCGGTTCCAGTCCAGTTCTACCGGTTCCAGGTCCGGTTGGACCTGGAACCAGTCCGGTCCGGTTGGACCTGGAACCAGTCCGGTCCGGTTCCAACCGGTTCCAACCGGTTCCGGATCCGGTCCGGAACCGGTTAGCTTACCTTGGATCCGGTCCAAGTTCGGTCCGGATCCATATATTTGGGTCGGGTCGGGTCAATCGGGTAAATTAATTTAAAAATATATATTTTTTATGTATTTTATAAAAAAAAAATTATATATTTTGTAATATTTCTGACAAAATTAATATAAAAAATTTTATAAAATTTTATTAATATTAACGAAAATATTTATAAAAGAAAATTACAGTTTGAACAAATATTTCACAAAAAAAAATTATTCATCGTAATTACAAAGAATTCTTCTCGAGTACTCCTCCTCTTCTTCTGAGCTATTATCCTTAAATTCGTCCACAAAATTATATTGTTGATTTCGGGACTCAGCAGCAAATCAATCCTTTAGAAAGGTAAGCATGCAAAGGGTTGCAAGAGACAAACTACTTCTGTAATCTCCTACTATTCTTCCTGTCGTGGAAAAGGCTGATTTAGAAGCTACAGTTGAAACTTGTGCTGTTAGTACATCTCGTGCCAAAGCAGATAGAACGAGATATTATTTTGATGAGCTTTTCCACCACTCCAATAAGCTCATATCATCATCAAATTTCTCCCCAAGATGTAAATAGAATTGCAACTCGTTCAAATTTGTAGGGGGTTGACTCTGTGGTGTAGATTGCTCCCCAACAGTTGTTTTTCATTTATCTGTAGCAACAGATCTTTTTAACGCTGCCGACCTAAGAACGTTGAAGATGTCGGACTTTTTCTGTGTTCCTGTTTGATTTTCCACACGTTCCACATTCCTGGTCGGAACCTGCTCACTGTAATAAAGAGAAAACAACTCTTGGAGAGTTGTAAAAACTTATGCTTTTTCGGCATCAGTATTACTCCCCAAGAAATCACAATATTCCGCATAAAAAGTATCAATAGCTTTGGTTCCCTGACGAGGATCAAGAATAGCAGCTATTGAATATAAAAGTGAAATTTTTTCCCAATATTTTCTAAATTTTAATTCCATGTCAGCAATAAAAGTTTTCAGAATTGGATCTGATCTAAACTCTAAAAATTTTTGAAATATTTGAAAAACATAAGGCAGAAAAATAGGTGAAGTTAGATAATAACAACTTAAAAAGTTTTCAGTGAACTCCTTAAAAATGGACAATAATTCAAAAACTTTTCTTAAAAAAATCCAATCATAAGAATATAATTGAAGGTCATGATTAAGTGTATATGAATTGTAAAAAACAGTTAGCAAATCTTCGTATGGTAAAAGTGATTCGAATAAACGATGAAGTGAATTCCACCTAGTTTCTACAGGTAATGAAAATTTTACGCAATTTATTCCGGCACTTATGCAAACACGTTTCCATTCACGCCTAACATTTGATTTTAAACGAATCTATTTTGCAACATGCTTAAATTTATCGATAATTAAATATTCGGAATTAAAAGCACTAGAAACACATAAATTAATGATATGACATGCACATCTAACATGAAAAAAAGAACCATAAAGCGGGGCCTTAAAAATTGTTGTAAACAATTAACTACAGAATTATTATTCGAGGCATTATCCAAAGTAATACTAAAAATTTTATTTTTTATACCATAAATTTTACAAACATTGCGAATATAAGAAAAAATAGTTGAACCCGTATGGGCCTCATCTAATACATCTAAAGATAATATTCGTTTCTGCATTCCCCACTGTCCATCAATCCAATGACAAGTAACAACTAAATAACTCGCGCCACTAATACTAGTCCAAATATCGGATGTTAAACTAACCCTATAACTAATATTACTGAGGTGTTGAATAAGAGATTTCTTATATATTCTTCGTACATTGACATACAATCTTTTTTAAGTGTATGCCTAGAAATATGGGTATATTGAGGTTGTAAATATTGAACAATATATTTTAAAAAATTCTCTTTTTCACATATAGCAAACGGCTGTTCGGTTCGTACTATAAGCCGAACAAAACCTCGACGTGCTTTATCATTCCTAAACGCCCACGGCATAGATCCACTCTGTGGATTGAGTTGTGTTTGAGTTGGCTCTATAGTAGTAGGTTGGCAAGATTTTTACAAATTTTACAAATAGCGATATATTCAGGTCTTTCTGCGTTGCTATTTGGTTTAATTTGTAAATCAAAAAACTCTCATACCTTACTACGTTTCGTCCGAGACTTGTTAGAGATACTTGATGATTGAGTTGACGGGCCAGTGTCGGTGCCAACATCTCCACTTGCCTCAGGATTATGTTCCGCAGACAGATCGAGATCAGGTTCAGAAATTTCATCAAAGTTCTCACCGAGTGCAGGAAGACGATCGAGTTCTGTAACATACTTCGGATCAACATTCCCTCGGTGACTTGAGGAAGAACCGCCAGAGAATCGACGTTGGGAAGCCATTAAAACGTGTTTGCAGATTTTTTTCACAGAGCAGAAATAATTGATAAAAATTGTAGGAATTATCATTACAAAAAATTTACTATTTATAGAAGTTCAATACTTGTTATAAAGTCTAAAATGACCTTAAAACGATCATTTTAGAATTTAAAACAGTCATTTGACCGTTTGCAAATTGCAACGGTCAAATGACCGTTCCGTTTTTTTTAAAAAAAATTATGTTATTTGCAGCAGCTGGCAGCATTAACCAGCTGCTTCTAATGGGTGCAGCGCCCATGGCCCGTGTGCACCGCGCGGGCGCTACGCCCAACCTTTAAAAATATATATATATCCGGTTCGGAACTGAACCGGATAACCGGTTCCGAACCGGATTTCCGGTTCTACTTACGCAGAACCAGTCCGGACCGGTTCTATAGCCCGGAACCGGTTAGAACCGGTCCAGTTCAACCGGTTCTGGACCAAACCAGTTCTTACTGAACCGGTTTCGGTTCGATTCCGGTTCGAACCGGTCCAATAAGCAGCCCTAGGTCTAGGTGCTTGTGTTCTAGAAGCTCAATAGGAATCACATCTTGGGTAGAAATCATACAATTTCATAGGTTGACTCTTTTGTTCACTTGAACTAAAGGCATAATAATAATCATAATCACCACCAGGTGGTAAAACTTATTCCCATGAATGCCAATGTTTAATATAAGCATCACGGCACTAGGATGAAATCAAAGGAAGGAGGCAAGGTGATCGATAACATGACAATAAGGAAGAGAAAATAAAAAGGATAGGGTACTCAAACCAATTGACAAGTCCATCGATCGGCCGCAAACCCATAGGAACAACGACGAAGATCCCCTCCGAGCCATGTGCTCTTCGTTGCTCAACAGCAAGATGACCTTCAGTTTTCTTCCTCTTCAGAAAAAACTGAAAACTCACCAAATCAATGAAGTACGTTTAACCCTAAGCTTCATCCAAGGATCAATCTCCGTGGCGATTGAAAGGCGATCTCGCCAGATGCTTCCGGCCGGGGTCAGTACCTGCAACTGGCGGCGCCGGCGTTGGGAAGCAGATGTCGAGCGACAACGTTAGAGCTAGTCGGCTGCCGCGACCCGTGACCCCGGCGATGGGAAGGACGTCGCCGCGTCGCGGGCTCCACCGTCTCGCTAGGGCTCGGCCGCCACACGTGTGCACGGGAGCGTGGGTCGCATCGGTTCGCCCGAAAGGAACGAGAGGCGAGAGCTACGGCCTACGGGTTTACTGTTGATTAATTAATTGGTTCGGCCCTTTTACAAATGGATCCTTTTACTCCTTCAACTATTTCATATTGGTCCACATATTTTCTATTTTGTACATTAGCACACTAGCCCTTGTTTTGTTCATGCCAAAAATAGCATAACTATTTTTTTAAAATAAAATAGCTTATATAATTCTCAATACATCAATCAATTTTTATTTAATATTCTTACAATTAATTAACTTTATTTTTCATCATATATATATCTAAAAAAATTTATATTTTTTTATAAAAAATTTAAAAAATAATCATGCCCAACTTAACTGTGAACTAAACAAGGGCTAAAATGTTTACTTCGCAAACTCGAAAGATAACTTGTGATATAGATGAAATTTTCATGTATGTTTGGCATGTGATATGTAATTTATTAAAGTTCGTTTAATTGAAGAATTATTTCTAAGAGAGAAAATATATTGGTTTATAAATTTGATGAGATGTAAAGTTATTTTAATATTGAGCGGTGTAAGATGTGAAATAAAATTAAGTTTAATGTTATAGTTTGTGTTAGACGTAAAATAAAAATAATTTTTTATATTAAAATTTGCGATATATATGAAATAAAGTTTAAAATTTATAAAAAAAATAATATACTCTTCTTTTAAAAATTCAATTAAATAAGGCCAAATAATATGAAAATATGTAAAATAACGGT
Organism: Apostasia shenzhenica; assembly: GCA_002786265.1. Taxonomy (NCBI): domain Eukaryota; kingdom Viridiplantae; phylum Streptophyta; class Magnoliopsida; order Asparagales; family Orchidaceae; genus Apostasia; species Apostasia shenzhenica. Next base: position 125,440 of record KZ452392.1, on the reverse strand, counting down.
TTCAAAAAATTGCAATTAAAACAATATTACAGCAAACTAATTTTTTTTAAGAAAAATTTACATGCGTTACTTTAAACAAATTATTTTTACAAATAGAACTCTTGAATCAAATATTTGCAGGCAGTATTTTCTATTTTTAATGTCAATTTATTGCAATATTTTTCATGTTAATTTTTATATATCATTTTTTAAAGTTAATTAGGGGTAATACATATAATTTATAATACATTCAATAAATTTTAAGCTAATGAAGTTATAAAAATATTTTTATCAAGAAAAGGTAATAAAGATATTTATAAATTTATTTTTTAAATTAAGAAGTATTTTTAAATATTTGACTTAGGATAATCACATTCACATATGTAAATTTCCTTTATTTTGCAGCTGGTAAGTTGGTCTGGCGGAGGTTACGGTTTAGCCGGACGCTGCCAACTCGAAAGCCGACCCGACCTGAAAATCAAAACAAAAACAAAAAGCATGCTGTCCCGTCAACCCATCAGCAGCCCTCCATCACATCCGTTCCCATCGATGGAGTCGCTTAAATTCTGTTGTTCCTCCATCCCATTATACCGACGCAAAATCCTACGTCCGCCGTCCGTTCATCCTTAACAGCCCCACGGGATCGACGGTCGAAGCACCGTATGCATCGGGCCGCGCCCCGCTCGTACGGCACGCATAAGATCTCCTCCGTCCAATCATGATTGGACGACGTTGGATCGATCTCAGACGTCCGATTCAGAGTGGCGGGACAACCTGTACATCACTAATTCTCTTGCGGTTGTCAGAGATTATTTTTATTTTGAAATAATTACGTACCATTTTAATTTATTTACATATTAACAATCTATTATTAATTAATTACATTATGTATAATTAAAATATTATAAAATATTACATACACATATTTTTACTTATTTTTATTATAATAAATAATTATAATTTTTCAATGAATTAACTATAATTAGGCTACAAAAAATCTGAACCGTTCATCATGTTATTCTAAGAATATTTAAATATATTGTGAAGGAAAATTTTAAAACTTTGATGTTTAGACAGTGACAAGGGAAAGAGACATCTACGATGTAAATTAATTTTAGAATAAATCAGCGCTTTAGTGTGACATCTAGGAAGAAAATAATATGTACTATTAAAGATAAAAATATAATTTTAATAATTTATTAACGAAATATTTTTTTTCAAATGGATTTTGACTGAGTTTTAATATAAGTATGTGTATGTAAGACTTTATAATATTTTGAGCGTGACGTGTAGGTAATTTTTATTTTTTATTTTTCATATTTATAATTAAAATTAAAATTAAGGGGGCGTTTGGTTCAGTGTTATCTCAATGTTATGTTATGTTATCTTTAGAAAGTAATTATTTGATTTAATGACATTTTTAAATAATATTATAATTAATTACAAAAATATCATTATACGTTGACATCTAGATGTCACTCTAAATCGGGCGACATCTCAAGATAACATCGTCAATTTGTCATTATAATATCAATAACTCTCAACTAAATAAAAATAATTTGGATAGCATTAATATTTTTTAATATCATAACATTGAACCAAACAAATGTCTACTGATGAATAACAATGATATGTAAATAATATGACATCTAAATAACATTGACATTGAGATAACACTGAACGAAACGCCCCCTAAGTAAAATGTGTTGAAACGTACATTATAATTAATGATTGCCCTGCAAATTATATATAGAGTATAATATTTTAAATTAATTAATAGGCTTATTATTAAACTCAATTCAACATAAAAATTAATTTTAAATCTATCAAATTTGTAGTTAATTTTAATAAAAACTTATTTGAAATTAAAAATTTACGAATTAATTTTAAAATCCACGTTGAGAGCACATTCATTAAATTATTTCTTTTTAAATCAGGTAGGATATATTTGTATGCTAGCTTATATTTAAATTAATTTAAATTTAAATAATTATTTTTCAAAAGGTATTATATGAAATTATGAATTCATAGGCTATGCTGTAATTATTTTTTTAAGCTAGTAAAGTCATATAATTTTTATTTTTTTTATAAAAATGTTGAAAATAATCGTGCAGTTTTTTTAAATAATAAATTATAATTAAATATAGGATAAATTACACTTAAATTTTTAAGTTTAAGATATAATAACACTAATTAAATTCACATTTTTAAATTTCTTAATTAAAATTTTTAATTTTTAAAATTTTAATATTGGAGTTTTTTTTAATTTTTTCATTATTATATTTAAGATTGTAATTATACCATTCTTCTTGTGTTGTCGGCAAGGCTATTGGTTTGAAAAGAGAGAGAAATGGTATAATTGAATTTTCAAAAAAAAATTAATTCAAAAAAAAATTAAATGTTAAATTTTTTAACATTAAAGATTCAAATATAAAATTTTAAAAATATAAATTTAAATATTATTATAACCTAAACTAAAAAATGTGAGTATATTTTACCAAATATATTGAAGTTTGGCAATTATAATATTTTAGTTTCTAATTTTGACTTAAATAAAAAAAAGTTGCTGAGTTTTGGACAATTTCTTGTTAATTGATTATTATGTATTTCAATATTTTATATTTAAAAAAATTATAAATTTTGTAAGTTCAGTGCTGAGATCTGTGAAACAACATATAAATTTCTGAAATTTAGTCCAAAAAAATTAAAAAAATTATCCTAGAATATTTTAATTATAAAAAATTATTTTATTTCACATATTCAAATATTTTAAATAGAATTATTAATTTTATTTAATATTTTATATAATTTTAATATAAATAATTAAATCTAATTTTACAGTTAATTGATGAACTAAAATTAATTAAAAATATAAAATATAATAGATTTTGTTATATTAAAATTTGTATTGAATAATAATAAATTATTATTTTTAGTTAAGTATTATTTTAATTTTAAAATAGTTTAGAGAGAAAACAAAATCGAAGTAAAAAAATGTTTAAAATGTTGGGGACTTATTTGTAATTTATTCTTAAATAAAAATGTGGGGAAGATCTCATCGGAAACCGGCGATGGCGCAGTGAAGCAAAAGATCTCCCCTGGCGATGGCAGAGAGTAGAGCTCGTGTGGGGGCCACGTGGCCTCTGGGACCGCCCCGGTAATCCCGGGCTGACGTCATCGCCGCGGTCTCCTCTCTCGCGCTTTGGCGCTATACAACGGCCACTGATCCTGCGCCACGTGTGTCATTGCTGCCAGCGTGGCGAATTGTTAATTTCTGTAACTGGTGAGGGTAGTTTTGGAATTTCGCAGGAAAAAACTTTTCTAGCCTGGATAGATTGACGGCAACGGCCTATTGCGCTATTAGGGCTGCCAATTTAGTTTAAAAATTTTGATTTGGATCTCGAAATTTAAATTATTTGCACATTTTAATAAACTATTACACCCATCTATTATTACATTTTTTTTAATTAAAATTTAATTTTTCTTGTTGCATGCTTTTTTTATACTAAAAATTTAAAATTTAAAAATATAAATATTAATATTTCAAAATTATATTTTAAAAAATTTTAAAATTAACAAATAAGAATAATCATACAATATATTAATAAAAAGTTAGCAATTATGACTTAATTTAAATTAAAATTTTTAAAAAATTTGAATCAATTGTCAATAATCTTCTGACCTCAAGGGCCTAGAAGCAATTTACCCTTATTTCAATACCATAATTTTGATGCTTCTAGCGTAATATTTTTAATAATTTTTTATGTGCACAATAAAATTGCGTAAAATATATTTATTTAAACACAAATATAAAAATATAAAATAATAAATTTATTATAATACATAAATAAATGAACTAAAAAAGAGAAATTATTTCGTAATAAAAAGATTATTGCATGATGACATGATTTTCTGGCCAATCATGCCATGCCACAAGAAATGAGAGGCCCTGTTCTAATATTAAGTTATTGGCAAATAATTGGATTGTCAGATTTTTTTCAATAGATCATTCGGTCACAGAAATTAGATAATCTAGTTGAAAATCAGACAGTTTGGTCCTCCTAACTAAACAACCAATTTTAAAGGATTAAAATAAGTATCAAATAAAAATATTCATCTAAAAAAAAGCTAAAAATTTAAGATCAGACATTATTAAATAAAGAGAATATAGGTAAATACAATACTTATTTAATTTTAAGCTATATACGTATATTTATTTAGATGAACACTTGTTTGAATATTTATTTTTTCTGATAATATATTGCATCATCTGGTGATACCGGTAAGCATAATGAGATGGTTTATTAGATAAATGAATTTTACGATTGTGCTTACTAAAAAGTTTGTATTATTTTAATATCGTTTGTAGTATTTTGTGTGAAGCGGAGTTTTTTTTTTTTTTTCGAGTGGTGTAGTGTTATTGATGGACGATGTATTTTAATCAAAAATTAATATTTGGCCATCTATTAGAGACATTTAATTGTGTTTTACTGTAATACCTATAATTACACATCTATTTATCAGTATATCGATCAATTTTAAGAAAATAGGCTCTTTTAGAGTCTAATTTATGACATATCAATGAATTTGAGTTGAATAATAATGTTTTTACAACTATTCATTGAATTACGTTAAATTCAAGTGGAGCATAAACATTTAGAGTACGATTCATTGCATAATAAGTTATTTTACTCATACAATTGATTATTTTCAGGTAAAATGACTTATTTTGTAATGAATAGTACACTAAATGCTTGTACTCCACTTGAATTCAACGTAATGTAATAAATATTTGCAAAAACGTCATTATTCAACTCAAATTCAATGATATATAATAAATCAGACTCTAAAAGAATTTTATTCTTTTAAAATTGAATGATATAATGATAAAAAGATATATAATTATTGGTATTATAATAAAACTCAATCCAATGATCCTAATAGATCGATGATGCATTACATGGAGTGGAAGGGAATAATTTTTCTTTTAATCATGGGAGGGGAAGAATATTTGTGTGTCGTTTAGTGGAATGGGGGGGAGGCCAAAGCTCCAGCGCTTTGCCTGCAGGACTGTTGCCTTCCATCGTCCTTCATGTGATCTGCTTTTGCATCAGAATCCCGCCCACCATTCCCACCATCTCCTTGTCCGCTTCCTCCCCCCATCCACATCGAATCCATTCGCCCTCATCTTCTCGAATCCCTCATCCTCCCCCTCCCCAAAATCCCTAACTATTGTTCGCACGCATGTTCCGTCGAAACCCATGGGATTCTTCTCTCCTAATTCATTCGCCGGAGCAGGAGCAGCAGCAACAGCAGCGATGTTCACGCCCGAGCCTCACGTCGCCCAGCAAAGCCGACGCGAGAAGCTCCGAGTTCCGCCGTCTTCCCCGGGGCTTCAACAGCTCTACGATCCCTCTCCGCTGCCGCTGTTCGATTTCGCTGGTGATTGGAATGTGTGCAGCGAAGAGCCGTATGGGGACCTGCATTTCTCCTCTCTGGCTTACTCCCCATGCGCGCTACATCAAATGGTGACTTCTTCTTCGTTTGATTCGGCGGAGGGAGGGCCGGAAATGGGTCCGCAGTTGCTGTACGGCGCGAACGAGCAGCTGCTCTTGCGAAGGTACGGCGGTGGTTCTTCCGCGATTTTGACGGCGGCGAGCCGCTGCTCGGAGAACTGGAACAGGGGCGGCGGGGAGTTGGCCGTTGTCGCCGGCGAGACCCAAGGTTTATCGTTGACACTGTCGTCGAACCCGCCGCCGGAACCTGACGCAGCCCATCTTCAGGGAATGCCCGCGTCTTCATCCGCTCCGGCCGCCGGAGTCGGCCGGAATGCGGCAGGGCCGCTAGGGCCGTTCACGGGCTACGCTGCCGTATTGAAGAGCTCCAAGTTCTTGAAGCCGGCGCAGCAGCTGCTGGATGAGTTTTGCAGCGTGGTTACGAAGAATTTCGACATGGCTGGGAGAACCTTAGCTCATTCCCACTGTGATATCGATTGGGTTCATGTTGGGGATAGAAATGGTTCTTCTCATAGTTCGCCTGAAGTGGCCGGTGGAGGGAGCACCGGCGGCCGTGCCGGAGAGATTTGTAGACCGGAGTTTGAGAAGCAGAAGACCAAGCTGCTTTACATGCAAGAAGAGGTAAGTTTTGGCCATGGCGGATTGTTTTCCCTTTACCTTCTTTTTTTTGGTTTTATTTTTGTGATCATCCATGGCAGACTGTTTTGCTTTCTCTTTATTACACATCTGACAGAAAATATCATTATTTGCAGAATCTTGGTTGGTTAGTTTACTGTTCGTACAAATATAATAAAAGACCATTAAAAAAAAAATAAGAGTTCACCCAAAGTGAGTTTCAGAGAATTTCTTTATTATGAGGAAACAAAAATCATTGAACAAAGATCTTAGAGTAGTTTTGTTGTGTTTCCAAAGAGGGGTGATACTTGAAGAAGCTGCTAACATGACTTTAGTGGGTCATTAAAGTATCCGTCTATACGCTTAAAGAGAGGTTGTCACGTGTCCACGATTTTGTAGGGATGGAGGAGCGTGCGACAATGACTAGCTAACCGTAGATGAGTGGAGTATCAAGCAATTGTCTTACCAAATTTTCTTATAAATGGTCGAAGGGTTTGAGGAATGTAGATGGTCGATTATTGAAGTGTGGGACATTGCTCAATCGAATAATGGAGAGATGGATCTTCTGTATATAGAGTTGTATGGCTGTGGGCAATTGTGGGAGATTGCTATAGCCCATGGGCAAACTTTCGTGATTGTGGAGACTTCTAGTTAACTTTTTAACTTTTTAGTTTGACACTCTTGATTGATCATTTTAATTTTTATTGATTTTTGGATTGACCAGACAACTATCTGGACTGCTGAGATTGCTATGTCGCTCAGCCCATAAACTTCAACCCCTAATTACTTAGCATGAACATTTTATGTCGGCTCTAGTTAATAAGTTTCTACTTGGCGAGCGCCAAGCTTGGGTTCCTCTTGATTAAAAAAGGCGGTGTTAGGATTCGTAGGCAGTTTGTCTCCTTGTTAATCTTTTGTGCATCGAGTACTCCATGATAGGAGAAGATATACTTCAATAATGAGCTGACGATGATGTTTAAGAATCTGAGTGATTTGAAAGATGAGCCCCCAACAAAGTGGGATAGACTGAAAGAAAGAACTTCAACAAATGAGCCTATTAACTATAGCATGGAGGTTGCTGTCGACTACAATCCCTTATGTTGGTAAGGAGGATTCGCCTTGCTTAGTATGAGGAAGGAGCCTTTGTGCCAGCTAATGGGAGATGTAGAGGTCCCTATTCCTCCATTCCCCCCCATGAAAGAGGAAGATGTGTTTGGAGAAGCTAGGGTTTTTGAAGCGCAAGTTGCCCAAATATTAATTGGCCATAGTTTCTACAGCATTTAGGTTAATAAATGAAGATCTCGGAAGTTGCGAAGGAAGATGAGAGGGTGGTAGAGGTGATAAAGAAGTGACTTGGGAGGTGCCTCGTGCTAGCGAATCCCATTTTACACCAGTTCTGGAGTAGGTGATTCCGGTTGAGCCACCAACATATTAAGTCACTATAATACAAGACGAGAAGGGGAAAATTGTTGTGTAAGCCATACTAGATCATTGGATGAGATCTCATGCGGGAAAACTATTACCCATTTGAGGTGCAAGTTGAAAATTGTGAAAAACATAAATGAATGGGGACAATATTTATAAGAAAACCACAAAGTAAAAACCACAATGCCCATAGGTAGGTATCTTACAATTTCACTATCATCTTGAATTTAAGTATTAGGAAAGTTTTGTAGATAAGTGTCCCCTTACTTTCTTACAAAGGAGTGAAGAACAAGGATACAAGTGATAGAGAGACCAAGAGGTCTTAGAAGTTTATGGAGTCAAGGAAGTCGATTCTCTTTCCCTTCTAAGTTAATCTTTTTTTTTTTTTATCTCCCTCTTTCCCTTTGTTCCAAAAATCCTTCTGCAATGCTTATAGGAGTTTTCGCTTGAGAAGAGTAGCATCATGTTAACTCCATGGAGATCTAGTGATCTATTTCTTGTTGATTTGTAGCCTAGTCATGGCTTATTAAGCGACAATAATTAATGAGGAAGTATATTCGTGTATGCGGAGTGATGAGGATCATACCTGAAATGTGCAGGTAATCAATAGTCTAGGTGTCATGTGGGAGTCTCACAACTACAATTGGGTGGAGACTAACGAACCTCATCGTAAACCCAAGAGGTAAGTCTGGATGAAATCTTGTAGCTTCTGGATGGCATAATATTTTAACAATTTGCCTCAATACTTAGTAAGAAGTCACGATATAAGTCAATGATCTACCTTGTTCCATGGTTATTTGTCTTTTATTTTCATAATATAAGGAAATATATGGGAGATGTGATTCGAGATGGTATTGTTCTCCCGAAAGGTATTTCCCTCCCCTAGGTAACATTGAAACCTTCATTTCAGATATACATGAAAAATAGCACAATTTATTACGGTCTTGTTTCCTATCCAGAATGCCTTTTATCTTGTTAGTTGGTTATGAGGTAGGTTGTTGCCTTCATGTGGTAGTCATTGGCTCCTCACGAGGTAGGTCACTAGACTATCTTGTAAGGTTAGTGTCGCACTGCATGCACAGCTTCTTTTGCATCATATAGAGGAGGATGGTTGTCATTCAGACATGTGTACGATGTGGATGGGGGTAATGTTTCTGTACTCAAACAATATGATCACTGAATTTCTATAGGAATGATACGAATGGTATGACAAATATATACTTAGATAAACAGACAACTGGATATACACATTAGATGGTTGCATGAAAGCTTTTGTTTATCTAAAGGTGATTGTGTTTTGGTTAATTAGTTTGTGTTTGATTCATTGATAAATGAGCTATTTCACTCTGTTCAATCTCAAATGCTTAGCAAATAAGATATACAATATTGGGCCAAATACTAGGTAGCTTAGAAAAACCACACGTTTTTGAGTGGTAAATTGCTTAGCTCTCCATCCAAAAAAGAGATCATGGATTCTAATCCTAACCCAAAAAATGAAAACCCATTAAGCAGTTATTTAATAAATTAATATGATTTTTCAATAGGTGACATACAGTTAAGAAAACTTCATTTTAATGCTAAAATGTGATATTCTGCAAGTAAACTGCATGTTTGCATGTGTTCTACTACATTATCTTGGTTTACCTTTTGCACTCTAATCTCCTAGCCCTGATACTGATTGTAACTTCTGAAGGTTTTTCCTTAGATAGATTCTCTGACAAGTCTCATTATTTTGTTACCATGCTCCCTCCCTTTCTCTCTTCTTCAACTTCTATTTCTGCCCAGAAAAACTTACAATCTTCTGAAAGTTTGTTAGGTATGCAGTAGATACAAACAATATCACCAACAAATGCAAATGGTTGTTTCATCATTCGAGTCAGTTGCCGGTCTAAGCTCAGTGACACCTTACACCTCCTTGGCTCTTAAAGCAGTCTCGAAACACTTCCGATGTTTGAAAACTGTGATATCTGACCAACTCAGGCATGTTTGCAATGTTCTGGGAGACAAGCTGATGCCCTCATCTCCCAGTTCAAATAAGAGCGATAACTCGACTTTGCAAAAGCTGAAACACTTCGACCCAAGCTTCCGGAGGCAGAAGACTGGCCGTGCAAGCAGCCTTAGCTTCTCTGATAGCAGTCATCCAGTTTGGAGGCCACAGAGAGGGCTTCCTGAAAGCGCAGTGTCCGTTCTAAGAGCTTGGCTGTTTGATCATTTCCTTCATCCGTAAGATCCTGGCACAGTTCTTTCTTTTCCATTCCACGCATGTATCAACTATTTTTATTTGTGTGTGTAAATTAGAGTCGGGTGTTTAACGTCAGTGTGCTCTTTTTCCTCTTCTGCGTATTTTAAATTGTACCAAAATGCCTAAGACTCGATCACTTATGGAGTTTACTGAGGGAGCATTTGACTCGATGTTATCTAGAAATTAAATATAAATGTTATCTAAATGTGTATATTATTTTTAAATATACAGTCTCACCCTCTCCATTATGATTAGGACTAAATCTAGATACACAATTTTAGGTGATATTTAAATATCATTTTAGAATGATAGTCTTATAATTTTTTTACAAAGCAATCTAAACAGATCATCAAATTAAATAACTAATTTTCTTTAGTAATATGACACAACATCACAATAGATTGAATCAAATGTCCCTTGAAATTAACATATATAGTTCTTAAAATACACATGGGTACTTGAGGTGTTAGTTCTGCAAGGCTTATGGCTCGGCTCAATAAACTCGAGCCGGGCTTGATTCGAGCTATATATCGATCTTCAAGCCAAACTCTCACCCCTAATCTTGGCACCTTCCTCCATTGCTGGCCAAACTTGAGAAAATCATGAATGGGAGGGTAAATGGGATTATGAATGATTTAATTCTTGTGTGAGTGTATTTAATTCAAGAATCATAGAAAAGAACTCCCCTTGTTAGTTTTTATTTTGATTTGATGAATTATGAATTTTTCTTTTTAGTTCCTGTGAAATCATGTAGCTTGGCTTTCATAGGTATCCAACTGATACTGACAAGCATATGTTGGCAACTCAGACAGGTCTCTCCAGGAATCAGGTATTTATGTATAATTTCAGACTAGTTATGGCTTTGTGCTAATATACATGCCAGCATAGTTTTATTTTGTAAGTGTCTTCATGCCAGTAATGTCTAGAAAAAGCATGGTTTAGTTTCAAAATTGTGTTCATAATTTGTTGAATATATATTAAGAATAACATCATTTTAAAAATCTTAATTTTTAGTTCCCACTTTGTTTAGAGGTGTACTAGAGAAAAATAGAAACTCACATTCACAAAAGGCATTGAGTATTTTAAGTGAAGTTTAATTTGAGCTTAAATTTTTGAGTTCTTTCTTGAGTTTTTCAACTAAGAAATGTGCTAAACCTGTTTAAATCCAACTTTTGCTGTTTTTGTGTAGTATTGCAGTGCTATTTGGTCACTAGTTCTCTCTGGTTTACTTAGTTATGTGATATGCAGGTATCAAACTGGTTCATCAATGCTAGAGTTCGACTATGGAAGCCGATGATTGAGGAGATGCACATGCTGGAGACCAGCGGGCGAATTGCGGGAGTGGACCTGAACTCGACCAGACACGACGATAAGCTGGCATCTGCCGCTGAACTGAGATGTCCAGTGACTTCGGGCAAGGCGGCTAACGGGGAGAGCTCTCATTGGATGGAGCAGTGGCATCAGAAGAAGAGATCAAGAATGGAGGACGGCAACATTGTCGGAGAAGGGCTGATGAGCATCGGGTGTCATGGCGGGATTCATCTGGGTGGACTCGGTGCAGTTTCCCTTACTCTGGGACTCCGGCAAGGTGAGGGAGGTTCACAGCAAGAGCAGCAGATGAGGCATTTCCAGCAGCAAATTCTTCATGATTTTGTGGGATGAAGTAATTTTGTTTTGTGCCTTAAATGATGACAGCTATTAAATATTGAATATTGGTTTTGGGGGATGTGTGTTTATGGCAGTTTTGGGAGATGGAATAGAATGATCTGTGTTTGGTGTTGGGGGAGGTTCTTCATCTTTTGTATAGAATTCAATGAACTGCAACTTCAGATTGAAAAATGCTCCCTCACCATGGCTATTCCGTTGTTTGCATTGAGTTTAGTTCAGATGTGTGGGCACGTCGCATTAGGTCCGAATGCCGTCTTCGTTAAATAAGATCATGAAAACCACATGGAGCGACTACGACACTTACAGTTCTTTGTAGTTAAGGAGCGCGTTCTCTAGAGAAGAGGTGAACTTGAGTTTGATGGCATTGGAGGGCGATGAGTCTAAAAAAGTAGATGTTTCTTATTGTGTGAACTTATGAATTTTAAAAGAAATATGAAATTTAGAAGTAAAGCTTTTTGTTGATCATGTGACTAAGGATAAGGATTTTTTAAAAGCTAAGCTAAAAAAACTAAGCAAAAATCATGAAAATTAGTCTATATAAAAGTATGACTTTTCTGCTACTCATGAGTCATGATAGATTATGTGCATTAATAAAGGAAAACACTTTTGGAGAAACAGGCAGAAAACATGTATCATCATGCTCACATATCTAGAATTCATGAAAGACATAATAGAACGAGATCTATGATGCAGTTCCAAAAAAAAAAAAAAAAAAAAGAATGAGATCTATGACGCATGCTCTACCATATATGATATTATTATTGTTATATGTTTGAACACTGCATATGTGTGCCCAATTAGAAAATCCATGGAAAACAATGCCATCTTATTCATGGATCCTGATGCCACTTTAAGTTATTATCCATTGCACCTACTAACCATGTGAGGTCCAAATTAGTTTGGGTATCAAAAATCAAGAATTAGGTCTTATTTTATGAGCATGCCACAATTCAAAAATTAGTCTTTCTCCTAAAGTGTTGCCCTTGAATTGGCTTAGAGTTCCTGGCATGATTCCGCCTCCTTCATCACCAATTGCTTTCTCTATCTGTTAATCTCGACTCATAGCTCTTTGTTTTGATCTTGAACCGGCATAATCTCTTGTTTCCAAGTCGACTTTGCACTACGAGTCAACTTCATTAGCACATTGAACAAAGTGTCTATCTTCTGGAATAGCTTGTCCATATCATCCTTCAAGTCAATCAATGCTTCTTCAATCCTTTTCAGCTAGCTATTTGCTGTTACTTAGTCCTCAAGTGGCCAGGATTCATCTTACCTCCACTTAAACTTCAATGTTACAATCAAAATACTCTTCCCAGCATAGTGGTGCCAGGAACAGAAGCACATCTGCACCTGCTTCACTGGGAACTTCCTCCTCTATCATTGAGACCATCCCAACTTCATCACTGACTTCCACAACCCTTTTTGCGGTTCAAGTTATATCCCCTTGTCTTCAACCCTTAATGGCTCTATAGCATTAATAAAATTATAACTTAGATTTTTTGCTTGGTATAAACATTTTGTTGTTTCGTATGGGATCTTTTTGTTTCATATAATCAAATAGATGCCAGTATGAAGAAGAAAAATACTTACACAAAGCAACATATTCCTATACGAAGAAAAAAAATCCCTATACAAAACATAAATGATAATTAAGGGGATTACTCGTGTTGTTTCTTGCTTGGCTTTCTTTGCTTGCACGGATAGGCTCCTGAAAATTTGTGCGCTGCCAAAACCCAATACAACATCTTTCAGAGAGAAAAAACAGAATTATCAACAATCAAATTGGTAAATAACAATCATATGACAAACATACATACCTTATTCTTTCATGTAAAAATTCTAACAGATACTAAGTGCAATACAAAAATATTGATGAGTTACCTTTAGATCTGGCATACGCTACAAACTCGACAAACAAAATCAACTGGTTGTCAACTCTCCAAAAAACTTGCCAGCACGCCAGTATTAAGGTAATTGCAGAAGTTGTAAATCAAGAATCAGAAGGAAAAGGCCAGTCTCAAATTGATAGAGCATTTTGGCTACTTATTTGAAATTGGAAACTGCGTACCATCCTTCAGATGGCCCAATGCTAAGGGCCAAAACCATTTCAGCACATTTGGACCTAAATTCTGATGAGAAAAAGTAAAAGAGGTCGACTTCAAAAATATAAGAATTAGAAATAATTGAGGAAAGTAAATATATAACTTTAACTCATTTCATTACATATTTAACACCAAGCTACTGCCAAAGTTGAAAGTGAGGTTACATTTTAAATTATTGGTGTATTATTGTAACAAAGTAAAAACAATACTCAAAAATATTTAATTTAAGTTGATTTCTTTAAAGTTACAAAATGTGCCACTTGGCCTTCTTTAGAAATTGACATAACCTCACTAGACACCACAATCCATCTCACAAGAACCCAGTCCCTCGCCTTGCAACAGATTATTAAACCTTATTGCTCCACAGCCACTCCTTTCCTTCCCTCCACAATCCACACAATCTCCTCTTCCTCCACAATCCACACAGTCTCTCTCTCCCTCCCCCCCCCCCCATCTTTGTATTAGCTACTGTATTCGCCATCCAGTGAACCTCGGATGAGCACTAAATCCATCTTGCATTGATGGCAGATGCTCACTTCCCCATTCTCTTCTTGCCATAAACCTTCACAATCCACACACTACAACTCCAGCCACTCAACCCTCCTGTAGCTCATCTTCTTTCCTTCTACTATTTATTCAAAACCTCTAATAGGATTTCACCCGATGAGAACTATTGTTCAAAAAACTCAACAATAGTCTAAAGGTGGAGTTATTTAGAATGTAGTACCAGTATAAACCTACTATGTGTGGGGTACCCAGGAAAGTGGTTGTTTATATGTAAATCAACAAAATTTATAGCATCATAAATGTAAGTCCCTGAAAAATAAATAAATAAATATATATATATATATATATAGATAGATATAGATATAGATATAGATATAGATATACATACGCACACATGTTTGGTGTAGGCCTCATACCAACTTAAGGTTGCTATAAATCCCAAGGTTGAAAGGATGCCGATAATTCTGACCGCATTTCTGAGCAAGCCACATAGCTTTTGCTGCCTCTCGATACTGGTATATAAGAAAATAATAGAACAAACATTGAATAGCTCAAAAAAAGATATGTTACACTAATCTCTTGTTGCACAGTACAACTAACCTCTATAGTTGTCAGGTTGTGTGTTAGAAGATAGACGTGCCAAAACAACAAACTGCTTATAGTTATGCCCAAGATAAAGAAGGAGCAGCCACTCAAGATCTGCAACTATACTTATATGTTATCAAGAAAATTACAATAGATCAATAAAGATCTATTACAAAGACCAGGGATTATGTTAATCATCATTGTGAACCTGTGATTATAAAATACAGGTTGAAGTATCATAACTGCAAATGAACATATAATATGACATTCATACTCAAAGTGTGAAAGCAATGAAGGTACGATGAGTCCACCCTGAATAGCAAAGACAACATTGTTGACAGTGCAGGTGATTATTCTAAAGAATCATTAAGTACTAAAACACATCCAAGGACATGATAATAGAATGAATTAAGCAATTCATCAAAACAAACAATGAATGACACTTTAAATACAGCTTGACGAAACATTTAGAATTCTACTTTCTCCTTTGCTAGAGGTTAAATATCCATAGTGGTGGGGAAACCTGATAGCATGCTTACAGTCTATTCCATATCCATCTGATATTAACTGAGGAAGCAATATAGGCTGATATATTTAATTGATAATTTCCAAATTAGCTCATTGAAGATTCAAATTGATTTCGGGCAGAGGAAAGACAAGATTCGACATATTTCACTTATTATTTAGTTGCCATGAGTGTATTTGAAATGTAATTTCTGCATTTGATTTTATTTCATAATTATTATATTTTGAGATCTCTTTATAAATGGATCGCTTAGCATTGTAATATATTTAAAATAATTAATGAAATAAAAATTAAGTTCTCTCAAAGTCTACATCCGAGTAAAGAGGTCGATATTCTGGTGAAGGAAAAGACAGGATTAGCTTTAAGTGAGAATTCTTAAAGTAGCCTAGTTATCCAAGTATAAAAGAAAGAAGAAGAACTTGTCACCTTCCTCCTTAGCCTCTTCCCTCATTTCTTACAGCTAGACAATTGTCCTAGCACCCACACCTATTAACCTAACCATGAGGCTCGGTCCTACTTGATCATGATATTGTGCCTCGCATATGCACAGCTTTCCCTCTAGCTCAGATTGACCAACCATCATCTCCACCCCGAGCTTGGCGCCCTTTCGATTGCATCGCTGTGTAGACTACGGTGCTCGTCACTACTTCGGCTCTCTTGCATCAAAGCTAGCACCTACATGCTTTTGTGCGTCACCTGACCTGACTCGCGCAGCCTAGCACTGCCTACACGAATGCATTGATTGCTCGCTTGACTCCCATGCAAATGCAATTCGGCCTCACCTTATCCTACATGAGCCTTGGCATCAAAATCACACTTAACCCAACTTCAAGTCAAAATTGACTTAGCCATCAAGCCAGCACTACTTGACTATGCCCGTACTCAGATTTTATAGATTAAGGTATAATTTCCTTTCTAAATCTAATTGATACTGATTATTTAATTTCAATACAAAAATTATTTGTTCAGTTTGATTATTTTCTTAGCTTTAAATTGAGAGATTTAATATTTGTTAGATGTATTTGCGAGGTATCCATCCTTTAATTTTTGAAATATCAGATTTGATTTGTTAAATTTAAATTAACAAAATCCTAATCTAACAGGTAAGTTCTTATTTATCAATGATCCGATTTATTTTAATTTAAAAAAATAATTTGCGGGATCTTTAAAATCTTATTTATCAAAATAAATATGTTTTGAAAATAACTTGCATTTAATTTAAATAATTTGTCTATTAAAATTATTGACTTTAAAATTTACATAAGCACATAGAGCTACATGAATACTCTTACATAATGTTCTGTGGTTCCTTTATAACATAGATGAAAGCAATTATGAACTTCATTAAACAATTGTCTGGACGCTAAAAACGGATATGAAATAGTTGAGATGAGGTGATCAGATGACTATTATAATTTTTCACAAGAAGATATGTCAATAAAATTATTATTGATCATGATAAAGGCATTAAAAACAGTTCTTTGTTTGCAAGAAAACAAAGTTTTTGCTACACTTTTATTGTTTCGGTGTCCATATAAAAGAATAATCACCAACTTTTTTGAAAGAATTAGTTGTATTCAAAAATACAAAAGGGTTCTAGAACTTGAATACAAATAAACTGCCTTGGTAACTAGATCAAGGTTAACTGGTTCATCTAAAAACCTTGTGTAGCCCCAGTTATTTTAAGGGGTTGGTCGTACTAATATCTGAGGATTTTTCAAATTACTTAAATACTCAAATAATCTGAAGAACACTTCATTAAATACTACCAAGATCACAACAATAAATGGAAGTTAAACTCTTTCAAACATTAAACTTTGAGTTCCTGCTCATACATAGTAGTTATGCTTTTCAAAATGTCAGAGAGCTTCGCTGAAAGCCAGAAACCTGCAAATCTGGTCCATAGAAAATCAGTAGAACCTCTAGAAATTGATTTGACGCAAAAAAGTATGTTTTAGATCTCTACTTGAAAGGGAGGCATTTTGTTGTTAAGCCAATTCAGAAAGGGTAACATTGAAACCATGGACTACTCTGGAATACTAAAAAGCAAAAATCAAGCCAAAGCAATGACATGAGCTAAGGGATGTTCTGATTTATATTTAACAGTATTAAAAAGTTACAAATAATAAAAGCATTACAGTAGATTAACTAGAGTAGGAAACATGCATACTTACATAGAAGAGCTTAAGAGCAGTTCTTCTGAAATCATGCCCCTTATTGAGCACGAGACAAATGAATATCACCTGCAACAATTAAATACTTCATTGATGCACATCGTTAAGAAGCAGATTGGGTTATTTGACTAAATGAACGGGAAGTGATAAAAAAAGGATCAAGTTCATTTATTTTCGGCAATTGTATTGCCGCTGAGTTGGTGAATATTAATTTGCACCAAGCCATTCCTTTTATTAACTTACCCACAGATGCTACAAAGCAAATGCAGCCACCACAAATACCTCTTTGTAAGGGCTTGGTATCACAGTATGCATATTAAAAAAATGCTAAAAATCAAAGGCCCGTTAGATAAATTAATGCAAAAAAAAGCCAAGAAAGGATATTAAATTTTCCTTCAATCTATAATCTGAGCATGCGAACAGACTAACCATAGAGTAGATGGATGCAATTGATCCATATAGCACACAGTCAATGAAGCACTTGTAATTTGCATATCCCACGCAATTACCAATCCAAGTACAATGATGATCCTGGAAAAACACACATTTAATTAGACGAATAATTAAGGTGTACACCATGATAACTAATATATTTTCTTTCACGTACCATTTTCAAAACACACCTTTTACAAACCCGGCAATGATGCGTGCGAGGCGGCTTATAAGAACAACATTTGTCACAGTATTGTGATTTTCCCTTCTACAAAGAGCTTAAGAAATTAGGATCCAATATAATTCTTCACAAAAATCATAAATGACATGAATATACTGCTTGCTGTTTATCACTACTATGCCAGTAAGAATGCAACACATGACAATGATAAATGACTTTTCAGAGCAATTGAACAGAAATTGCCAAAACCAAAAAAAGAAGCAGCACATCAGTAAATCTCACTTTAGCCAAATTAAATTGTAGATTCCAAACAACTGAACCACAGAAAAAATGAAGTGAACCATAAGTATAAACAGCTTGTAAACCTTGAAGTAATTAAAAACGGCAAATTGCTGTGAAACCAACCAACCTCCACAGAAGAGGAACATAAGAGGAAACGACTCACTTTCGATTGAGGGCTTTCAAGCTCCGGGCCAAACGAAGATGGTACTCCACCGGGGTCAGTGACAACCGCCGCCAGGAACGAGACGAAGCACATGAATGCTGAAAAGCTGAAGATAATCGCGTTCGTCGTCCCCAAAGAGGAATTTACGCCAAGCCATTCCTCCAAGAACACGAACACCGTGGCGTAATACACGAAACACATCAGCAGGATCACGGCAAGAACTGGAAGAGACAGCAATTTGCATCTCTTCACACCCATATTCGACTGAATTCGATCTCGGAGGACGGAAACGGAAGGAAGACGGAGATACGGTCGAGATATCTTTTTTTTTTTTTTTTTTTGATAAGAGAAAATTAATAAGATTTCCCTAGTGATTTCGGGAAAAAAGAGGAACCTATTTGTCATTTTACATATTATAATTCAGAATTAATAAAATAAATTAAAAAATATATTAAATACACTATAATTATAATATAAAAATAATTTTTATATATTTTATATTATACATTTTATTAAATATAAATGAATAGTTTGTAAAATAATAAATTTATTATTTTTTTATTAAGTTAAGAGTATGAGTAAGAATGATCTGTATTTCGGCCAAGCTAAGGCTCAAGCTTAGCTCGTCTTAATATAATTTGAGTTCGAGCTAGCTCAAATCTTAATCAAGTCAACTTAAATCCTCCAATTTTTTTTTTTTAAAAAAAATTGCTTATGCTAAGATTTGAAATTGAGTTAATTATACTTATATGATCACCTAATATATATTCTAACCACAATTAATCCATACTAATATACAAGTAATAAAAAATTATAATATATAATTGAATATATCTTATATATTATATATATATATATATATATATATATATTTAAAAACGAGAGATCGAGCTAAGTCAATCTGATTTGAATCACGGCTCATGGCTAAGCTCAATAAAGTCGAGCCGAATTTGATTCGAACTAAATATTAATCTAAACATTGGTTACTCAAATTTTGAGCTAAACTCTCATCCCTACCTACAAGGCCACAAGCCTAACATGTTTAACATTATTTTGATCATGAATTGCATCAACCACTACATAAAAATAATAATAAATTAATTTTTTATCACATCATTTACAAAATTTGATATAAAATTAGTAATTATGTTGACATATATGAGGGATATGATATAAAATTAATTATTATATTAGGATATATGAGGGATGTGATATAAGTTAGTTATTATTTTAGTAATGCATGTAGGATGTGAAATAAAATTAATTTTTAATATTAAATTTTATGTGTGATATAATTTAACAGGTTAAAATTAAATCAGATTAATTTTTAAGTTAAAAACAAGTGGGGCCTAAACGGTATAATTCTCTCATCTCAATTGAAAATTATAGTAGTGTAAATTCAAACCTAAAACACTTACTTTCAATTAAATTTTCTCTTCACTAAGCTAAAAGAAACTCCACTTTTTTTTTTTTTGAGGACTTTTATCAGCCAAAGATCAATTTCACTCACTTGTTTTTGTTTCGTATTACTTCGTTTTAAAGGTTTCTTCTAATGCCTCTTCCCTTATGGATGTCTATAAACGGACATAACGCGCCGCTTTTTAAATTTAATTTTTAAGATTAAAATTTACGTATGAAATAAAATAAATATAAAAAATTTATCAGCTGTTTTTCATCACCATTTTAAAGCACACCCTCCAACCACCATCAAGAACTTCCCACAATTCTATTCCAAGTGCAATCAATGGAGCAGAACTAGAAGCAAGTGGGAGACCATCAATTTAAATTGATTTTATTTTCTCTACTAGAAAATCAAAAAAAAAAGAAATTGAGTTTACTTTTGAATTACTGGAAGTCAACTGATTTCAAAGTGAAATAGTTCAACCAAAATTTTAAAAATAATTAATTATTTAGTTATATGAATATACATTTGTACCTATTGTAGATGATATGAAGCAAAAAAAATAAAAAACAAGCCAACATTTATGCTTACAAAATTAATCAATATTTCCTTCACATATAATAACAACAAATTCTTTATCTCACTAAATTGAGTTAACTTCATAAATCTTTTATTTTCATTATACTCTATTAATTAATAAATCCTTATTTAATTTATAAATCTAATTTAATTCGAGATAATTTTTTTACCCAACACCAATTTTAACTATAAATTAACTTTATTTCACTCCCAATATAAATACGAATATTTTTTTCTCTTGTTAAAAAAAACTTAAACCAAAAGAGACCTAAATATATAAAATCATTTCATAATTAAAATTATAATTTTTTAATTTGAATTGTTTAATGCATATTCCTAAAAATGATTGATTCGAAATACACTAAATTAAAAGGGCATCTGGTTCAATATTATCTTAGTGTTACGTCACATTATCTAAAAAAATAATTATTTAATTTAATGATATATAAAAAATCTTTTAAAAAATTATAAAATTATAACTCAAAAAATAATATTTAGATATCATAATATTTAAATTACATGCAATAACACTAAAATAACATTGATCAAAGCTCTCTTAATTTTATCTTGATATTATATCATGTTATTTAAATATCGTGACATCAATATGTTATCTTTTGAGTGATAATTCTATAATTTTTTAAAAATTTATCTATACATATTATCAAATTAAATAAGTATTCTCTCTTAATAATACTACGACACAATGTAAAGATAAAATTAAAATAAATGCTCCCTAAGTTCAAATCAACTGAATAATCAAATTGAAACTACAATTTTGATTTCAAATTTAGCCTACTGAGTCTTTACCTGAAGTACAATACATGTAGAACTCCACAGTATGACATGCACCACGTACCATAATTAGTAAGGCACTATTTGGCGCGAAGACTAAAACAAGACCAAAATAGTACTAATTTAAAAATAATAATAATAATAATAATAAATAAATATTTTAAATTATTTTACACAAATTCAAATATAAAAAATATTATTTTACTTTATATACTCAACAATTTAAAATAAAAATATCAACTTTATTTAACATTCTAGACCAAAATATTCAAATCGAGTATTTTAATCTAAAATGTGAAATAAAATTTATATTTTTATTAAAAATTATTGAGTATGTGAAATAAAATATTATTTTTTATATTAAATTTTATGTAGAATAATTAAAATAATTTATTTATTATTATTATTGTTATTTTTTAAACTAGTACTATTTTGATCCTGTTTTGATCCTCTCGCCAAACAGGGCCTTAAATTGGGAAATCCACCAATGATTATTGCTTCCTTTACAAGGTAAAAAGAACGTTACAGATACCCAAAAAAAAAAAAAAAGAGAACGTTATAGATACAAGAAGCAATAATTTGGAGCCAAACAAGGTTAATAGAATTGATGAAGCTACAAAAATGAGTCTCGGATCAAACGTGCAAGTATTCGTTGTGTCAGCCGGCTCATCACCTCTGGCAACACTTTTCCGGCGATGCCCGGCAATACAGGGAGGAGTTCTCGAATGATGTATGCAATGTTTACATCCTGCATCAACCCACAGAATAGACAATTTGTTGATTTATAGTACGCACAGAATAAGAAACATTCCGACTATGAAACAACCGGGCTAAAAGACGAGTAGTATAATGAAAACGACGATACCAAAGCCACAATCTCAAGAAAATTGGGAGTGGGTTGCATAAATTATTTATCTATTCAACTCTGCGTAAAATCACACTCTCCACGAGCGAAACTGCTTCAAAATCATGTTTAATGACTTATTCCACGTTATATTTGTCTTCCTGTTCTCTTCTTCGATGTCATGACTTGGATTTCATCACAGTCGACATAAATAGAAAATGTCTGCCATTGTAAGTTGAAACAATAGCACTTGTGATCAGGTAGATAAGTCTCATCAAACTGAACCAAAGTTGAAATGGCTATTCTTAAAGTTATCAATTAAGACTAACAAAAAGGGCTTCAAAAGGTCCTATGACCTATGGTTTCCTATGGTCCTATGACCTTCAAAAGGTCTTCTGCTCATCCATGTCTCCTTAAATAAGAAATGATTACCCTTGCCAAACTGCTTTTCTAGATATCAATTCTTATATTGTTTGAAAAGAACATATATATTATCATAAACGGAACATCAAAGAAACGTAACAATAAAAATAATGATGACGATGATGATGATAATGATATTGATAAAATAAAAACAATAATAGTAATAATATAACAGAGAGCGCAATTGTCATCAGGTTTTAATAAAACATTATTTTATCAGACTGAAATCAATATTATGACAAGTTTGTTATCTCAAACCTTAAATTCCCAGAAGTACCTTTTGCTATCCAAGAATGAGGCCTAAGCTAATACTTACAATCAATCACCTAAAAGTTCATCAAAAATCGGTTACCACTTAAGTATCAGGAGTACATGGAGATCAAAATGCTCAAAAATACTGTTCGATGGTGACAGACAACTCGGACCATTTAGATTATTTTAAAGAATCTTACTACAGCAGTGCACTGATACTACTTTTCATCTACATCAAATAATATAAACAACGAACATTGTAATGTTTACACGAAGAGCACAGCTTTTGATCTAAACCAAAGCTTAAAATTTGATGTTCACCGAAGTGGTTACACTTAATATATTCAAGCATGGAACGCTTCACACTACAAGAAAATGAAGGACAAAAAAGATGCCGAGTATTGTTTACATGGCAGTGAAATAAGAGGACCCATGAAGACAAAGTTTGGTGGAGAGAAGGATGAAAGAGTACTGATAGCCCAAAAGAATGATGACTGGAAAATACCAAGAAAGTATGATAGTTTATTAACAAGGCAATCCTGGACCACTATTTCTACCATATTTTTCATGAGCTCGACATTTTTCGGATTCCCAATTTTGAGTAAACTTAAAACCATTTAAATTTGAGAATTCGTATCTTTCCATTTTCCAATGTAACTCCCCAATTCCAGAAGATACAGACTAAAAATAAGTGAAGACCTGAAGAGCAATAATTCGTAATACCCATTGATATGGACATCAAATTTTATATAAATTTGAGATCAATAGTTTTAATAATAAATTACACTAAAATAAATATAAATATTTCAAAAATAAGATTGACAAATCAATATAATTTCAAATCCTTCAATTTAAACAAAATTTAAACTTAAATTTAATTAGATAGTCTGTGAATAAGAATCAATCTAATTACATTACGACATGGACTAAAATTCAATAAATTAGATAAAGAATTTTCAAATTTATATTGATTTCTTCTCAAAATTAAGTTCCATCGATAAGTTACTAGATAAATTTAGAGCTTACTTGATGAATTGTTTTCTATGAAATCTTATAATTCTATATATGATACATCCAATCAATTCTCTAACAAAGTTAACATAAGAATTAGTCTTGCCAAAATTTTAACTAATCTGAAGCTATTAGTCGGATCATAATTAAAACTTTGTTCAATCGATAAAAAATGAAAATACAAGTAGTTAAGGAAAGAGGCATAATTGATTTTTTGGTGATATGGCCAAAAGACATACTCTATCCCTAAGGCTCCTCAACCTTTAGGCTTAAACTACCTAATTAGCTCTTAAAGCTTCTAAACCTGTAGGCTTTTAAACTACGTACTCCATTCCTAAGCCTGTAAAAAAAATTTATTCTTCTAAGGGCAAGATTAGACCCTAACACAATTTGATCTATCATTCTAAGGACAAGATCAAATCCTAGCACAACTTGATGTATCCTTCTAAGGGTAAGATCAAACCCTAACAACTATACTATTAGAAAAAGATATCCCATCAAGATCACCCTTGATCCTAGCAAAGTAAAGATGAGAAAAGTAGAAGCACTTTCTTACAATTGTGAAGTCTAAGGCTCTGTTTGATTGGAGGACAAAAAGATAATTTGAAAAATTTATGTGAAAATTTTTGAAAAAGTTATATGATGTGAAAAAAACTGAGTTAGTTATATTAAAAATTATGTTAAATGTGAAATAAAGTGATTGTTTAATGTTAGAGTTTGTTTGTGATACAGATATAAAATATTATTTTATTTTTTAAAAATAAAATAAGATTTTTAGTTTGGAGAAATTTTAGCCAACGATTGCAACTTGATGGGCCCTATAAGAGTCTAATAGAGCAAACTTGACTCGTATTATTTACTTTTGCATCTTTGATTGATTGCAAATTGAATTGCTGAGACAGAACCATAAGAGATTTAAAATTTAAGTTCATTTTGATTTTTAAGTGTATATTAGTATCCTTAAACGGTTGAGTGAATTTACACCTATTAATAGACTAATTTTACCTTCATAATGATCATATAACCATCAGAGAAGATTTGAGAAAAGATCTCTTATTTTGGAATTTAAATTACTATTAATTTTGATTTTGGAGACCTAATTGACCATCAATTAGAAGGATCAGAATATCCGCTTAGTTCAAAGTTTGATATGGACAGTGGATCATTGGGTCTTCAGTAAGGATCAATTGAGGATCACGTTGTCTGATCACCTTTAGCTAAATGAACCCAGCAACAGCCATCCTCATAGTCTACACTTTAGCACCAATTGGACCATCCATAATAGAGGAGCATACTATCTATTCAATTATGTGACTGCAGAACTGGAACTTTGGAATGTTATATTAATTTGCATAAATCTTAATTATCCCTCAAACATATTAAAGCATGTTTAATTTATGAGTTTAGACACAATTAAAATACTTTCATGTTTTGGTATTCATATTTTAAGTTTCTTTGGTATCACTCAAAGGACCCGATTGGCCAAAAGCCAAAAAAGATCATAGCTTTTTTAGCCAAGGACAAATTATTATTTTCAATAAAAACAAATATAAAAATATTTTATATCCCATTCTAC
Organism: Apostasia shenzhenica; assembly: GCA_002786265.1. NCBI lineage: Eukaryota > Viridiplantae > Streptophyta > Magnoliopsida > Asparagales > Orchidaceae > Apostasia > Apostasia shenzhenica. The sequence continues at coordinate 100,161 of KZ452392.1, read as the reverse complement.
ATGATCTATAACATTAAAACATCACTTTATTTCACATCATACACAACTCTCAATATATCAATCAATGTTGTTTCACATTCTACGTAAGTTTTAATATAACTAACTTCATTTCCCATCATACTTAAAGCCAAACAAGTCATCCTCCAAAGACGAAAAGGTCTCATGTCAAACTAGCCCATAATCATGTTATTTCAAATCCTTACAAAATATCCTATATTTAACACTCAAGTGCTATAAACTTGATCATTTTCTCTCAAGCTCTTCCATGAAAGGTTTTTACGCTTCATCTTCCAAAGCATCTTGTGATCAAGCTGGCCTTTCTTCTATGTTGTGAACCTATGATAAATACAAAATCACAATGTCGAATGATCACTATTGAGGTTCAAAATAAAACATATAGGCATTGGGGCTCACTATTTCCCTCTTTTGATGACGACAAACAAAAAATGGTGAAAGGTCAAACAAAGATCACAAATATAACAAGTGCTCAACATGTGCATATAACCATATATAAAGAGACTAAATCAAAGTTGCAGCCAATGACAAATGCTTTTGCATTCATTAACAAAAGTACTTCATCATCACTGCTATGGGACCAATCACTTCTCATGTATGAGATCAACGTGTAAGAAAGACCTTCAAGGCACAAAGGCCTGATATTGTGCTTTCTTAACCTCTGCTCAATAACTTTCTCAAACAGCATCATGGTTTTAATTACTACAATTCAAGCATTTTTCTGTTTTAGAAATTAGGGATGAGTACTCCTTATTCACTAAACATTCTTTTCACCTTAAATATGTTGTTGAAGAATCTCGCTATACTGCATTGTCACCTATACATTTCAACACCTTGGTAGGAATCTAGCAGGCCTTATGAGTTTTACCAAACTTCATTTTTCTTTAAACATTCTTTCTGTTGCTAATAAAAAAAAAAGAAACATTCTTTCTGTTGCTAATAAAAAAAAAAGAAACATTCTTTCTGTTGCTAATAAAAAAAAAAGAAACATTCTTTCTGTTGAACAATATTACTTTCTAAATAACTAGATTAGTTGTATCCTCAAGTCCCAGAAAAACAATATGGGAGTGTTCCCCTCAGAAGGTACATAATGGACCATTTTTGCACACTTGAAGTGCTCGCTACCCGTATATCTAATAAGCACACCTACATCAGTATTTTTGGAGAATTACTTGTTCTAGCTCCAAAAAGATAAGGAAGGATACTCGACATCAGCATCACAATTTGAAGTTCCGACAACAATAACAACAACAACAACAAAGCCTTAATCCCACTAGGTGGGATTGGCTATATGAATCATTTGTTTCCATTACGCTCTATCAACTAACAAATTCTTATCTAGGTCTAAGTGAGTAAAATCACTCCTTATAGTTTCTTGTCATGTCTTTTTTGGTCTCCCTCTTCCTCTTTGTATGTGGACAAAATCCAATAACTCAATTTTTCTAACTAGAGATTCAATCGGCTTACGATTTATATGTCCAAGCCATCTAAGCAGACTTTCTCTAAATTTATCCTCAATTAGTGCAACACCAACTTTCTCACGGATATACTCATTTATCATTCTATCCTTTCGTGTTATATTCGCATATCCACCTTAGCATCTTTATTTATATGTTTTCTCTTTGCCGGCTAATATTTAGCATCATACATCATCACTGGTCTTAGTACAGTTTTATAAAATTTACCCTTAAGTTTGGATAAAATATTTCTAGTGTAAATTTTTCTATCGCACAACACACTAGAAATATTTTTCTATTTTATTCATTCTGCTTGGATCCTACTAATAACATTTTTATTTATTTTACCATTATTTTTTATGATTGATCTAAGGTATCTAAAGCGCTCACTCTTCTTGACAATTTGATCATCAATTATCACATTACCAATATAAGTTCTTCTTTCTTGACTAAATATGTACTTTATATATTCAATTTTTGATTTACTAGGATGAAAATTTTTAGATTCTAAAGTATTTCTCCAAAACTCGAGTTTCGCTTTGGCTCCCTCTAAGGATAATATCATTTGTGAAAAGCATATACGAAGACACCTCATTTTGGATATGTCCAGTCAAGACTTTTATAGTTAAAGCAAAAAGATACGGACTTAAAGCTGAGTCTTGCTATAATCCAACTGTAATAGAAAATTCTTAATCAAACCTCTTTGTGTCTAAACATAGGTAACAGCTCCTTTATACATATTTTTAAAAACTTGAATATAAGTAGTACAAATCTCATTCTTTTCTAAAATTCTCCAAAATACTTCCCTTGAAACTTCATTATAAGCTTTTTCAAATCAATAAAAACTAAATATAGGTTTTTCTTTCTTTTCTTAAATTTCTTAATAAATGAATAGCTTCCATAATAAATCTATCTGGCATGAAACCAAACTGATTCTCTAATACCTTAGTATCATAGCATAACCTATGTTCGATCACCCTCTCCCGACTCATTAATTTAATTCTTTTATAATTACACAATACTGCACATCACTTTTGTTCTTATAAATAAGTACCAATATACTCTTTCTCCATTCATTTGACATCTTTTTAGTCTTCAAAATAATATTAAACAATCTAGTAAGCCAAGAAACTCCTTCATCTCCCAAGCACTCTAAATATCTATTGAGATGTCATCCTGTCCTATTGCTTTTTATACTTCATTTTTTTAAAAACTTTTTAGATTTCAGCTTTACTGATACGCCAGATGTAAGAGTAATTTTTTTTTTGATGCTGAGTTCAGTAAGATCAATTGTATTTTCACAGCTTTTATTGAAAAGATGTTGAAAATAACTCATCCATCTATCTTTAATATTTTTCTCCATAAAAAATATTTTTGATTTTTATGTTTAATATATTTTACTTGAGGTAAGTCTTTAGTTTTTCTATTTTTTGCCTTGGCTATCATATATATTTGTTTTTCTCCTTCTTTAGTGTCTAGTTTTTTATATGAATCCTCAAGAGTCATATTTTCTTTACATTGCTGACTACTTTTTTAGATTCTTATCGAATCACTTTATACTCTCCCATGTATTTTTATTCTTATTTTTAAACTAATCTTTATAACAAATTTTCTTCTCCTTAATTGTTTTCTTGTATATTATCTTTCTACCATTAAGCATCTTTATTATTTAGAATCATTCCTTTAGATGATCCCAGCACATTCTTCACCACTTTATGAATGCAGTTAGCAACCGTAAGCCACATAAAATTAATTTTCTCATTAATGTTCTACTACCCAAGTTCTAGAACCTTCTTCTTAAATATACATCGATTTATATTCTTTAGATTTCACCATCAAGTTTGAGGATAATATTTCGGCTTATTATTCCTTCTCTAATACTTTATCTCGAAATCTAAAACTACAGATTGATGTTGGGTAGTCAAACATTTACTTGAAATGACTTTACAATCTTTACAGTCCAAATGATCTCTTTTTTTTATAAGAAAATAATCAATTTGAGTTTTTGAAGGTCCATTCTTGTAAGTGATAATATGCTTATCTTTTTTCTTTAATAAAGTAACAGCAATTATAAGTTCATACGTTAAGAAAAACTCTAAATAGTTTTAACCTTCTTGTTTGGCTCTCCAAAACTATATTCACCATGAATGCTATTGAATTCCTCAACAACATTTTCAACATGTCTATATATACCTCCTCCGATAAATAATTTTTTCTCCTGAGATATCTTTTGTATTAACTCTTACAAATCATTTTAAAATTTTTCTTTTATGTTCGTATCTAAACCTACTTGAGAGGCTTACATACTTATAATGTTAATAATCATTCTATTGATTATGATTTTTAAAATCATAATTCTATCACCATTTCTCTTGACTTCCACTATGTAATCGTTCAAGTTCTTATCTAGAATTATATCCACTCCATTCTTATTTTATTGTTATCAAAGTACTAAAATTTAAAACCTAAGCCATCAATTTTCTTGGCTTTCTCTCCAATCCATTTTGTTTTCTGTAAACACAAAATATTATTCTTTTTATGAATCATAATATCAACTCTATTAGCTTGCTTGTTAGGATGCCTATATTCCAAGTTCCTAGTCTAATCTTATTGACTTGAGTTCAAGCATGTTAAACTAGTTTTTTTACCTGCATCCGTCTATGATATGAGGACCCTTGCTCACTTATCACTACACCTGAATGCCTATGCAGTAGCCCTCTCCCATTTCTTACTATATTTAGGCGATACAGCGCATCGCTTTCAGAGAACGCCCTAGCTTTAGCGCAATATTTTAAAGAATTCATGTTATGATTAATTCGACAAGTTTTACGTTGGTTGTCGACTGCCTAACACAACTCTTCGCGTTTCTTATCCGGGACATGGAGTCCGGTAACGATGCATTTACAATTTGAAGTTCCAGATAAACTAAAATAAAATTAAACTCAAAATACTCCATTATTTAAAAAATTACCAAAATTAAACTCAAAAGACTCCATTATTTAAAAAAATACCTTAAAATTCTTACGTTAAAATCTTTCAAATAGTAAAATGTGTCACGTCAAAAGATAGTTTTATCATGCAATACCTGCTTAGAAGTGATCTTTGAGGTTCCAGCAGTTAGGAACTTGACCACTTTTTCCACGTTGTTTAGTATAATTCTATCCTCCTCCGTAACTGTAGGTAGTAGAGCTGCAGGCTTCAAAGGAACCATACTAAAAACTGGAGCAACATTTCCAAATCCCAAGGTTTCAAGAATTCGTACCAGCTGCTCTCTTGAAACCGCATCAATTGCTTTAACAATCTGCAATGTGAAAAAGAATTAGAAACTTGAAACATGCGTCAAATATAACAACCCTTAAAATTGAATGAAAATAGAGAGAGTTTACAAAACCATACATCAGAGGTCAACCTTCTCAAGCTTCCATTGGAAACTAGCAGATGGACAAACATATCTACCAAGAAACTGAATTACAATAAACTAAACTAAACATTGAGTTTTGAAGATGAAAAAAGAAATAAAGAAGTTCTTGAAAGGTGTAGCGTGAATATTTTGAATTAATGTTACTTTTAGTTGGCCAACTAAAGCTATTGAATGATGACCACATGCCTACTGTTGCACATACTAATTTGATCATTGTTGGTTAGTTGCTGTCTTGGGCTTTAGCTAGATATGATTTTTACTCAGTGATGCATCGAAGTTAATGCTCATTTGGTAATAATGGTTAATTTTATCTCTCATAGAATTTTAGCAATTGATTGAAGTTCTAACAATTATAGAGTGAGCACCGAGTTTTGAACATAATTGCTATCCCTAAACGAGCAAATTACACCTTAAGCATTCAAGGTCAAAGTAGATATCCACAATTAACAGTCAAACTTGTGACCGTACCTCATGCCGCAACCATGGGATACCTAGGCTACCCTTCCTCATTACCTATCTCGCGTCCCAATCACGAGATAGGTCGAATTCGATGAAAGAACTCAAAGCTGACAACGTCGTAGTCCCTTTGCTTACATGTGTAGCACAAAGTCAGAAGTCACTATCATCGTATCAGGAATTCCAAGCGCCTCTATAATGGGGGAATTTTTTGCGTCTGGATAGCACGCCGCGTCAACTATCCGCACGCAAGTGAAATAGCACCGCAGGGCGCGCGACCCAGACATCAACTCTGCAGCGTTGAAACAGAATGACAAATGAAATATGATTTAAAAAAAAATCTAGCATTCTTCTCGGAAGACGACGCGTTGGGCGCTATTTTTGAGCGAGAAAATTCTTAGTGGTGGTGAGTAACATATAAAGAGTAAAAATTTCTAAAAATTTCTTCTTCAACTTCGGCTTTCTATTCATTCACCCACAACTCCAGCTTTCTATTCACCATTAATTTCTACATCTCCTTTATCATGGAAGCACAAGTAGAAGAGGTTTGTAGCTTTAAAAATTTATAAATTAACCTGTCCAAAATCATCAGTTAAATAGACAAAAATTCCTTTTATTTGCCTATACAAACAAATAATTGATGATACGTTACATTTTTTCTCCTTTCTTTATTGATCTTCCAAATTATGTAGTTTAAAACACCTGTTACGCAGTAAACTTTATGTAATACGTAGCATATATTCAACCATAACTTATGCATTTACCTTTATATATTGTACTCTATTTGTTGTTCATACTAGTAATGTCTTTCTATATAATATTATATTGTGTAATGTACCATTGATGCTACGTATGGTTTAATTTTTGTTACGTAACATCAATATAATGTTACATATAATCCCATCTATATTCGATAAAATGGAATAAACCTACGTAGCAAAAGCATTAAATTACATATGACAATTCTTCAATTTAGGATATAAATTTTCTACATAGCAATGTTATTTCTTAGCTCTGGCATAATACTAGTATATAAGTTAATTGCGTTCAACATCTCTTTAATTATAACGTTGTATTATTCTATTAATCTACAAATCAAGATTTCAACTGCAATTTTTGACTTATGTATACTGCCAGAAATACTTAGAATTCCTGTGAGCAATGAAAAAGATGTTTATGATCTATATAGTAGATATGCATTTGTAATAGGATTTAGTATTCACAAAATTCACAGCTCATACTGGTTTGGAACGAGGAAGCTAAAGACAAGAATTTTTTTGCTCAAAGAATGGATGGAAGAATAGTGATCCTAAGGAGAGGGAAAATGATAAGGCAAGTTTTTCACTGTTTATCTCAGTAGATTAAAAACTGAATATATGGAATGCACATTTGGTCAAAAAAAAAATACTTATATCAAATTATCAAGAAAACTGAATGCTTTAAATACCTTGAATCAATCATTAAAAATGACGGTGAAATAGATAATAACGGTATTAACAGGATTCAAGCAAGATGAGTAATATGAAGAAATACTTTTGGTATGTTGTGCAATAGAAAAATCATATCCAAACTTAAGGGTAAATTTTATAAAACTGTAGTAAGACTAGCGATGATATATAGTGCTGAATGCTGGCCTGTAAAGAGAAAACATACAAATAAAATAAATATTGTAGAAATGAAGATGCTAAGGTGGATGTGTGGATATACATGAAAGGATAGAATGAGAAATGAGTATATCTAAAAGAAAATTGGTGTTGCACCAATTGAGGATAAACTTAGAGAAAGTCGGCTTAGATGGTTTGAACATCTAAATCGTAGGCCGATTGAAGCTCCAGTTAGAAAAATCGAACTATTGAATCTTGCCCATGTACAAAGAGGAAGACCAATGTGCTTGTGTCCGTAACTCCTTTTGGATTTGGTGAATTTATATTATCTTACTCATTTGAATCTCCTTGTTCTCATCCACCATGTGTCCTAAGGCATTTTTTCAAGGCCAGGTTCTAAGCATTGATCTTCTATAGTAGCAACACTTAAGAACATATCATCTAACTTTGCTTCCATGTCATGTTCAATGCTAATGTTTGGGAACACCTACGAATGTTGTAAGAGAAAAAAAGTCAAATTATGCATGACCTATGTAATGCACACATAAGAAAATTTAATTCTATCCAAACCTTAAGTTTTTTGTTCCACCAATAAGCATTAATAGTATGCTTCCTAAGATCCCATCCGAGGCCAGTAGATCCCTACTTTAGGTCACGCCATAACTTCCATCTCTCTTAAGCAGGTCTCATTTACTCTTATGTTGAAGATAATCATATTGCCTCTTAGACTTTTCAAAAAATGCAGCATTCACATTATTTCATTAGATCCTATTCAAGTGTGTACTTGGCCGATTTCTTGCACTAACCTCTGTAATACAAAGGTCACAAAATACGACAACAACAATAACGAAGCCTTAGTCCCACTAGCTGGGGTTGGCTATATGAATCATTTGTTTTCATTACACTGTCAATTAATAAATTTTTATCTAGGTCTAAATGGGTAAGATCACTCTTCATAGTTTCTTGCAGTTTCTTCTTTGATCTCCACTTCCTCTTTATACATGGGCAAAATTCAATAACTCGATTTTCTTAACTGTAGCTTCAAACGGTTTACAATTTACATTTCCAAACCATCAAAGTTGACTTTCTTTAAGTTTATTTTCAATTGGTGCAACTCTAATTTTTTTGCGAATATTCTTATTTCTCATTTTATATTTTTGTGTATACCTACATATCTACTTTAACATTTTTATTTTCTCAATACTTATTTTATTTGTCTGTTTCTTCTTTATAGGCTAGTATTCAGTATCATATATTATTGCTGATCTTATTATAGTTTTATAAAATTTACTCTTATGTTTGGATTAAATGTTTCTATCGCATAACACACCAGAAGTATTTTTTCATTTTACCCATCCTACTTGGATCCTACAAATAACGTCATTATCTTTTTCACCATCATTCTGTATGATTCATTCAAGATATATAAAGCGCTCTTTTCTTAACAATTTGATCATCAATTGTTGCATCACCAATACAAGTGTTTTTTTCTTGACTAAATGTGTACTCCATATATTCAATTTTTGATCTGGTCGGACGAAAATCTTTAAATTCTAAAGTATTTTGCTGAAGCTTAAGTTTTGCTTTGATTCTTTCTTTAATTTTATCAATAAGGATAATGTCATCTGCAAAAAATATATACTAAGGCATCTCATTTTGAATATGTCTAGTCAAAACTTCTATAGTTAAAGTAAAAAGGTACAGACTCAAAGCTGAGTCTTGAAATTCTTAATTTATGTCTTAGCAATACAGCACAATAATTTTTACTAAACAGTTCTACTTTTCATAGCAGTTTTTAACTCTACATTACCAAACTAAAGAAACAACTTTATTTAATAGCACTTTTCATACATCTATGCAGTACAACACTTTTTTTGTATAACACACCAATGCCAAATAGACCTTTACACAAAAGATTCGCAAAAAATAGCTCTCAACCTAGGATCCATTACCAAAAAAGAAATTTTATACTTGAATGCAAAAGCATTAGATGTGCAAATAATATAAATGAAAAGCGAATTTAGAAAGCCGTAACCTAACTGTGCTCTGGTACCAAACCTAATGTCTGACAGAAATGATTTTAATACTCTGGCATTGATTTGATACAGAAAAGAAATGATTTTAAAAGCTTCAATATCAAATTCATATAGTACAACAATTCAATGAAATACAGAGAATAAAAGATCAAACATTTAAGGAATGATTATCTTAAACAAACACAATAATTTTCTAATTCAATTACGAGATAAATCACATAATTCTAAATCCCTTAAATTAAAAAAAATTAAAATTTAAATTTCATCAAAAAGATGGTAAACAAGAATTTACAGAATTAGATGAAAGCATCAATTTTAAATTTAAATAAATTAGATCAAAGATTTAGGAATTTTAAATCGGGTTCTTTTTAGAATTAACTACAACGAAAATTAACTTAACAAAATTTAAATATCTCTCAACCAAGCTAAATTAAATTATTCAAACAAATTCAATCTCAACTAATTAGAATATTTTAAAATTGAAGGAAAATGTGTTTAGCTACTTCATAAATCCTTATGGAGATGGCATTAAGCAAACGATGAAGGAGCATTAGAATGTAGAAGTCATTTGTAAATGCTTTGATTATATCATCAATTTACATGAGGCAAAAGTTTTTAATTAAATGACGACTTCAACAAACTTTTAATGCTTTGGTAGAAAAGAGTTACGCTTTTCATGACCTTTTTGAATTCACAAACAATTGCAAAAGTTAAGTGGGTTTCTCTACGTCAACATGTGTTTAGTCTTCAATGTCGGTAGGTTTAGTGAGAAGAGAAGTGTCACGGCTGCAAAATATGTAGTGGTGGCAGCAACAAAGAAGATGAGTGAAACTAAAATTCAAGAAAAGTCGAGGCGGTGAGTAGGATTTTAGAAGGGGGAATTTTTTATATATTCTCTCAAAATAGGATCACTAGAATTTGAAGGATTCTTATCAGAGATTCTCCTAGATCTACCATTCTCTACCAGGAAATCAATCTCTTCCAAAATTTCATGCAAACCTCATCTAGTCATATTACACACAAACTTTCATTCATCAAATGTTCAATCTAAAAGTTTAAGCACAAATTTTATTTATCCTCTAATCTCGTCATAAAATAAAACTAAGCAATATTGGACTAAGAAAACCTACTAAATATTTAAATTACATAAATAAATAAAAATTTTGACTAGTTCAAACTCCTAACTCTATAAATGATAAAATAAAGAAAACAAAAAATAGTATGCATTATCCATTTGGGATCATAGTGAATGTACTAATCTAGGTTGTCAGTCATCAATATGTCCTCAAGAGATTATGACCCTTCATCAGAGTTCTAAATCAAGCATACATCAAAAGTTACAAGATTTATGGAAGAAACCTACCTGAATTCCAGCACGTCAGTTACTGAAGTCTCCTTACATGCTGCATTACATCTATGCCTTATGTTAGCTCTAATCTTGGCGTGATGACCATGGTTTTCCAAATATTTAAATCTCTAAAATTACCAAGTTCTTGTAGTATTGCAAGCTCTAAAAGTTTATTGATAAAGAGTTCAATTCAACATTTTTTACCTGATTAATAAAGAGAAAAGATATGAAGCCTTCACCAACAAAGCCCTAACAAACAATTATTAATTTTTCATAGTGTTTTACTGCATTGCAGATTTCTGAGGACTGGCATATGGTTTCCAACTTGTATAAGCATCCACCTGAAACCTATTTCTTCTAATCCATAACGTGACAAGTAAATAAATGAAGCTCATGGCATCAAGTTGTCAAGACAAAAAAATGGAAATAAATCAAAGCTGCATTTTAGCCAATTATATTTTAAGGTTTAATTACCACCACTAGGTTTCAACCTATACACTCTGTGGCTCAGTTTTCCTTATACAAGTTAAAAAGGTAAAACAGCAGATAGTAGCATACGCAGTAGGAGCAAGAAAGATACGCTGTTATTATTACCCCAGTTAAAGGCATCTTAAAAAGGTGAAATTAAGTGGGTACACCGAGCAAGCCCAAAACACAACTGATTCATTGCAAATCTGAAGCCTAAAAGAATAATTTGTTTAACAGAAATAACAATAAGCATTTAAAAAGCCAAGTTTAAAGTAGAGGCCTAATATTTACTCAGTACTGAATAAGCAATGAACTTACGAGGTTTGAACACACTAGCAGCACCAAGAATCATAATGGCTTACCTCATCCAGGATGAATTCTCGAAAAAAGTTCCCTTTATCAGACAGAAGGAATGCAAGTGCTGCCCTAGTTTCAACAGGCCGCTTTTTTTGATAAATTGCTATGGGAAACACTTGAACTACAGAGCCTGTTTGACTTTGCAGCATGCCAAGGCCAGCCATGTTTCCGTTTAGGCCTTCACCGCCTCCACTTTTAGCAGCAGTAATAAAATTTTCAAAGGCTTGCATGACATCAATAAATCTTTCAGCGTCAAATACCCCAGATTTTCCATATATAGTATAACGCAATGCACTCCTCAATTGTGGTGATTCATCTGTTAGAAGCCTCTGTTTTAAAAAAGATGATTAGGACCAGTAGTTATAAATTTCACACAACCACAAAGTTAATTTTTAAAAGGTCAAAAGAGGATGATCAGATATATGGAACACCTGAGCAATATAAGGATATGCTTCATCTACGATAGCAAAGTCAGGGTTTCCAACTAATGCTATGCCTTCCAACACCCCAATCGCTCTTATAATTAATGCAAAATATGGAGGTATTCGGAATGGATAGTCAAACGTAATTTGAGCCAAATCTGATGCTAATTCCTGAAAGTTGATATTTTTTGCGCCACCTCCTTCAAGTGCCTGATCAAAAACACTACCCAACACTGGCAAAATGGGTTCAAGATTCACACCTTCAGGAATGAAACCAAGCTTGACAAAATCCTTCACGATGGCATCATAATCACGATGAATAAGGTGTGCTATCGCTTCAACCATTCCATACTTTTGATCGTCAGTCAATCTTGTAACTAGACCTAAAGCAGAAAAAAAAAAGATGAAATGAATCTAGCCACTTAAACCACCACAAAGAAATGCAATTACAAAGAAAAACTGGGAAAAGAAGCTTCATTTGGTAACATCTTGAGAACCGAGGCAGACAATAATGAAACCATCATTATAGATCATCCACCAACCATTCCCGTAAATTTTCCATTTTTCATTAACAGGAACCCACAGACAACAAAAGCTGGATAGAACGGGATTCCAATTGACAAACCAGAACAAATTTGTTGGCAAAATGCTTCATCTATTGAATATGAAACAGCAATTGCTTTAACAAACCACAAAAAATTGATTCTCCATGGGGCATGGTTGTTAAAAAAAAATTCTATATAAAATGCTATCATAGAGAGAAAAAACATTCAAATATCATGACTATAAAATAAAATGTTTTTTTTATGAGATAAAATAAAATAAAATATTACCAAAATCAAGGATGGCCAATTTTCCGTCTGGAGTGCGAATCAAGTTTCCAGGGTGTGGATCAGCATGGAAGAAGCCAGTATCAAGCAACTGAAATTCAAGGCATCCAATTAGTGACATTCAAGTTGCTTAAATAAAACTTGAATGCACCAAACGTAACACACCAAAGTTCAACAAGATGTATTAGTGTCACTACTACCGACCCGTCTTTCTTGGTAACTAATAATGAAGGGCTTAAGAAACAAGGTGTTGGACTAATGAACTAAATTATTTCCAAGATTAACTTGCATTAAGGCCATGACAAATTCAAAAGTTACACAAACCAAAAGAAAATTCTCGTAATAACGAAAAGATATTTGAATATGAAAGTTTCAGACACTCTTCTTAGAGCATATAAAAAGGTCTTTTAATATTGAAAGGGGAAACAATTTCTTCAGTATGCAATGTTTGCATTTTCCAAATAAACAGGTAACTAAAGGTCATCATCATTGATCTTATCCAAATCATTTGGAATTGGCTATGTAAATTTAAGGTGATAAATTAACTTGAAAAAATAGCCCAGAGTGCAATCAAGTAAAACATTAATATATATAGTATAATAGAAATAGGTAGAAGGTCTTGAAGTATAATCGAATCCTAAAGCCAGCCTTCAACCCAACAAATTATATATTGTTGGAAAAGTCTAGGTCTACTTTACAATGCAAAAACTGTCAATCCAAGGTCGGGAAAGCTATGGCAAAAATACTGATGGCTGTCAGCAATCAATCCGAAATAGGAAGGCTTAATGGTCACTGTGGTCAACTAGCTTGGTCACCCAAGGCTTATCGTCCACCAACTTGGCCGACCACCTTCACATAACTCGACCAATCTCCAAATATCTCCCCATGTTTGTTATAGGTCGATGATGTTGGTCAATCAATAGGTCAAAAACACTCCCTTCACTCACCAATTGATCTAAAACATTCCAAATCGATCCAGACTCGAACCTAACTCACTCATAACCGAGTCTAATGTGCTCAATGCTCAATCCATCATACTTTCACATGTTCATTGGTGGATTTAAAGTTAAAACAAATAAATAAGTTAACTACTAAATTTTAGAAAGAATTTGCTTACAAAAGATGCAAAAGAAAAAGAAATTTCTTTGATGTTTTGCCATAAAAGTAAAAGAGACCTTTTAACTAGACTTACACAGAATTAAATAGAGAACAAAGTTTTGCTCCACATTCCAAGCTTCAACAAAAAAAAAGACTGGTTTTTTGTTGATTAAAACTTGTAAAAAGATTCTTAAAAGCAAAAAATCCATATTAATCAGCCAAGACACCTGTTTTAGGTAGCATATCACGCCCACATTCACTAGTTCCCCAACATCACTTTCAGTGCTTTGCGATAGCTTTTCCCCATCTATCCATTGTGTCGTAAGAACCTTTCTTGAGGTGTACTTGCTGTAGGTCTTTGGTATCACCACCTGAAAAGAATAAAGCAAACAATTAGTCATAAAGACGTGTTAGGAGAGAAATACTAAGGGGCCAAATTGGGAGCAAAAAAGTGAAAGGATATCCATTAGCCCAAGAGGTCTAGGCCAACGGCTATGAAGCACCGATACTTCGTGGAGCCTAACGTATCCGTATCGTATCCGTATCGGATACCGATACTCCCCGATACTCCACCGATACGTATCCGATACGTCACGTGGCGTATCGATTTTTATTTTTAATTTTTAAAAATCCGATATTCGCCCGATACTTGCCCGATACTTACCCGATACTTGCCCAATACTTGCCCGATACTTTTCGATACTTCTAATTAAAGAAAAAAATGCTGAAACAGTTGGTTTGACTTACACGATAAAAAATAAAAAATATATTATACATAAAACACAACTCACGCATAGACTCAAATAATAAGATTGAGAGATATACTGAACTCACATAATTGAGATTACAAAATGTTTAATGCACGCTAGTGTTTCGGCAATAGAAAAAAGTAGGGGTATAATCGGCGATTTGACAGCAAATAAATAAAAAAGAATATTCGAAAAATATTAAAAATATTAGATATTAGAATAAAAGTATTATTATATTATTATAGAATTCTATATTCTAATTCTATTCTACAATAATATTCTATTCTACAATAATAGAAAATAAAATTTAAAATTAAATATTAAATAAATTAACTAAAATATAAAAAATATAAATAAAATAAAATATAAAGATATATATATATATAAATAAAAGAAAAAAGATATATATATAAATAAAATAATATAAAATAGAAAAAAAAAAGAAAAAGAAAAGAAGAGATTTCATACTATAATTACTATAATAATAGAACATATTAATTAGATTAATAGAACATAATAATTAGAACATAATAATCTGTTTTTTTATAAAAATTTGGAAATTCAAGTAAAGTATAACTATATAACTATAAGTAAAGAAGTAAAGTAGAAGGGGTCTAGTTAATAAATGGATAGAGCTTTATGGTTCCAATTCGAGTAAGGCAAAAAAAAAAGCAACGAGTTTATGTTCTTTATTTGAATGATTACCCAATCTAATTACTAATTAGACGTTAAAAATAGATTAGTGCCCGATGTGGGAAAAGGTTTTCTTGTAAATTGTGAGTAGACTGTTGATTTTTTTTTTAATCAATCCTAATT
>KZ452392.1:18555-83399 GCA_002786265.1 Apostasia shenzhenica | reverse complement strand
GGGGGCAAGGCCTTTCTGCGTGCGTCAGGGTTCCCCAAAGAACTCGCCCTTATCGTCAGGCGACCTTTAGTATGTTCTCCACAATGTCGAATTTCTAGAAAAGCATCATGGAATTTTTTCCTTGAATCCGTAGAGCACATAGCAGAGGCAGACCGCCTAAGACCTCCAGGCAAAACTCCCATTCATATGAAATGGGTTTAATGTCCAATTATGAAATCCCTTTGAAAAGAAAAAAGGATTGGACCGAGGACTCAAACGAAGAAGTATCTCACCGTATCTTTTGCATACATTTCTTCTGGAACAAATCACAAAAACTTTTATTTATTATGGATCTACTACCAGCAAATTTTCACATGCGGTAATCTCAGGCATTCAATGTGTATTTCCTGAAATCTAATTTTTTTCAATTTATTTCAATCATTTCATTTACCCAAGATTCTTTGTAGAATCGAGAATGAAGATTTTTCATTCTGTACAGCCAGATCATTGAATTCAGTTAAACCTGCATTCCCAATCTACGAAAAAAGCCCCAATTGTTTTCGAACTAAGAATTCTAATAAAAATAAAACAAGAAACTAAAATTAGAAAAAATAGAATTAGATTTAGAAGACAGAATCAACGAATGCAAACAAGTTCATTAATAAATTCACATTCACAGATACAGGAATGACAAAAAAAAAAGCATTTGGCTTCCCTCCCCATATCTTGTGTCTATACTCTTTTTGCCCTGCGTGGATCTCTCTCTCATTCATAAAAAGTCCTGGAAACTTGGGTCTCTTAATTGGTTTTGCATGGGTCCTGAAGGCACAAAGGAAGATTTACCATTTTCTCGTTTTTTTTCTGTTTCTCCTTCATTCCTTTTGAGATCACTAGTCAAGAGATCTTATGAAAATATAAAAATTTTCGCATAGAAGATGTTTTAAAACAGCAATATTGTACAGTCTACAAAAGAATTTTGCAATCAATTTTTGCCATCGAGCACGGCGCCCAACCAGAAATAGAAAGCGATTAAAATACCTAGAAATGGTATTTTACGTAGAAATAGTATTCTTGCTTTTTTTGATGATCCACGATATAGAAGAAGCAGTTCAGGAATATAAATAATGGGACCTCGAAGTAGATTCTAATCGTAAAAAAGCAAAAATAATACCTAAATTCGAAAATAACTTCTACCAAAGGAGAAGGCGAGCGTTAGTTATATAATAATTGGGCTCTTTGCCAGCAACAACAACACAATGGAATCGAGAGGTCTCAAAGACATAACCCCTCAGGATTAAGCCGCTTCACAAGAAAATCACCATCAGATAACTAGTAGAGTAGAACGACACGACCGAGATTTCTTATCGTTTCTCGCGTTTGTCACTGTGTTTCGCAAAAGTATAGTAGGTCGAATTCTCCCAATTTTTGGTGACCGACGCATTCACGTGAAGGACTTTGCATCCTAAGGTGCTGCTAATGAAAAGATGCTTAATCCCTCTTTTTTCCGATTCCGGTTCCTCCACCACGCGGCTTCGAACTCCTCCGGGTCTAGTTTTCCATATAAAGGAAGGACAAATAGGGTGACTGGAGTGAAGGTTCGATAAACATAAAGCGTGGAATACAAGATTTTCCGTTACTTGGAAGAGGTTGCGGCTTGGTAATCACTCTTCTTTTCAGGGAGAGCTAAGATGCTCATTGAGGAAAAAGTGGAAATTCATGGAAAATTGCAATCCCACCCCCCCCCCCATCCACGTATAGTGCAACTATTTTACGTCTTTCATCGACGTTGTTTTTTAACCGGGAGACCCTAGATGGGAACTATTCGAGACTTTGGCTATCTGGACACATACTTCGATGAAATGGTTCATGCATGTTTTACCAGGTACAACAAGATCAAGTTCATTTCATCCGGGAAAAGCATCTCTTTCTAACAATGTGAAAAGAAGAGAAAGAAGAAGGGAAGAGGAGGACGAGCGGGTCAATCGACCAATTCTGGGCATTTATGGCTATTTTCCAGAAATGAACGTCTTTTTTTCTAGTAGTAACTACTTTCGCGAACGAAGGCACAATGAAATACACGCTGTCTTAGAAGCATGCTAGAGCATCTCGGTTCGAATCCGAAGTGGTGGCATAACATAAATAAATTATTTATGTTATATAAATATAAAATAAATATAATATAAAAAAGAAACTCGGATTCGGCAAGAATCTCATTTTTTGGTATTCAAGACTTTTCTTCCTTCAAATGTGCCCCTATTATTATTTCCTCCGCGGTGATGTCGATTGACCGGACACTAAGCATATCATTTCGTCCTGTCCATAGGACTGAGTAATCCTTTATTCTGAATCTAAGAAATCAGACTAATATAGTGAGCTCTTGATGTTCATGCACTTGATTGGTTAAAAATAGCCTATTGGATAGAAAAAGACCAGTGTAGATAGATTCTCATGTGAGGGAGAAATTATTGGAAATGCACATAAACAATTATTCCACATTAGTAGTTAAACAAGAAATGATAAAGTCTCAAGAGAAGTACTTTGGAGAGTTTTAGAAAAGAAAGAGATTTGCACTGCTTATATTCAAGTTATTAAAGACATGTATGAAGGAGCTTGTTACCTCTGTTCGACACAAGGAGGTTTGACTAAGGATTTCCTATTACAGTTGGATTACACCAAGGCTCGGCTTTAAGTCCGTATCTTTTTGCTTTGATTATGGAATTCATTGACTGGACATATCCAAGATGAAGTGCCTTGTGTATGCTCTTTTATTGCCAGATGATTATTGGTGTATGCTCTTCACAGATGAATTGTCCTTATTGAGAAAACTAAGAGGGAGCTAAAGCCGAAACTAGAGCTTTGGAGGAATGCTCTAGAATCTAAAGGTTTGCATCTCCAGTAGATCAAAAAACTGAATATATGGAGTGCACATTTAGTCAAGAAAGAAATATCTTATATTGGAGATGTGACAATTGGTGATCAAATTGTCAAGAGAAGAGTGAGCGCTTTAGATACCTTGGATCAATTATACAAAATGATGGCGAAATAGATAATGACGTTATTAGCAGGATTCAAGCAGGCTGGGTAAAATGGAGAAATGCTTCTGGAGTGTTATGCGATAGAAAAATCCCATCCAAAATTAAGGGTAAATTTATAAAACTGTAGTGAGACCAGCGATGATATATGGTGCTGAATGCTGGCCTGCAAAGAAGAAACATACAAACAAAATAAATGTAGCAGAATGAGCATGTTAAGGTGGATGTGTGGATATACACGAAAGGATTATGAATGAGAAATGAGTATATCCGAAAGAAAAGGTTGGGTTGCACCAATTGAGGATAAACTTGAGAAGTCGGCTTCGATGGTTTGGACATCTATAATCGCAGGCCAATTGAAGCTCCAGTCTAGAAAAATTGAGTTACTGGATTTTGCCCATGTACAAAGAGGAAGAGGGAGACCAAAGAAGACATGGCAAGAAACTATAAGGAGTGATCTTAGTTACTTAAAACTTAGATAAGAATTTGGTAACTGATAGAAGCGCAATGGAAACAAGGATCATGTAGCCGACCCCACCTAGTGGGATTAAGGCTTGTTGTTGTTGTTGTTTTTGTAGTAGTTAAACAAGAAGTTGTGTTGATATATTAGTGGTGGCAGTTAACCGTTGGCCTATGAAGCACGAGTACGATACGGCGATACGGATTACGATACGATACGATACGGCGATACGTCAAACTTCAAAAAAGTAGGATACAGATACGTCAGGATACGACTGTTATATTTATGTATAATAGTCATATTCTCATATTTAAAATTAAATCTATGGTAGATTATACTGGTTTATACATTTTGTTATAATTTTCAAAAATATCTTTTAAATTTTTTTTTAAATTAATTATATTTTTTTTAAAATGTTAAAATATCACTAAAAAAATATTAGACAATTGAAGTACAAAAATAAAATATCTTTCAACAACTATTGAGTTTTAAAAATTTTTAAATTAAAATAATATTTTAAATTTATTTAATTACTTTCAACCTATCACAGATCAATCTAAGTGAGATGAGAGTTTAAATATATTTCAGTGAATTAGTTTAAGTTTTAATTTAAATCCGATTTAAATTAATTAGCTCAATGCAAACGACATATAATTGAAAATAACATAGATAATGTGACATAACTCATATATATTAATCTAGTTAAAGTAGATATATGCTCTCCTCTCTCTGAGTGGTTAACTAAATAAATAAACAAATAAAAAGTTTAAAGTTCTATCATTTTCATAATATGAGCTTGATTAAGTAAAAAGAAAGTGATCGGTGTCTAACAGAAGACAAAGATAGTATGGTGATATAGAAAAACTAGATAATACAGTTGCTTGCAAATACCAATTTTCATACATGGTTACCAGAGACCCACACCCACGGGGAAGCACATTACAGTACATGTATGCTTCTAGCCGGAATCTTATTAAAGATGGGAGCATATGGGTTGATTCGGATCAATATCGGGAATATCCCCATTCATAGGTCCGAGATCCACCATTAGGTAAGATTCGATAAGGTTTTGAATAGTTAAAAATTTCCCTATTTTTTTTACCAAAAGTATCCAACAATTTATGTCGACAAAGTAAGAAAAATCCGGAATCTTTTCTTTGTGATGGTTTTGTTTCCAAACCGGAAAAGAAGAAAGGATGTTTCAGTTCGCCAGGTTGTCTCTTGCCTGCCCATGGATTCAGCAGCAGTTCGAAAGGTTGACCTATTCGGGAATCTCCGCTTCAATGGGTTGTGCAAGTGAATCAGAAAAAGTAACTACTAGGAAACATAATGGAAGTTACCACTCTTGGATTTCTCAACCCATCGCTTGATCACAACGGAACCATCTACTCTAATACCACTTATTAGGGAGAGAAATAACAGGTGGTCCAAGTTGAGCCTAATATACGAATAAATGGGCACATTAACCCAAAAGCTTGTAACTATGGGTAAAAGCTATCATTTGTATATCAACACTATAACTTGTTGAACTACAAATATGAGACAATTGCTCATGTGAATTCCCGACAAATGTGAACCAAAAAGCAAAGGTCATCACTATATGCTTCACTGAAACAAAATAATCAAGCATTACAGACATTTATGACCAGCAGATTATCAGGATTAGTAATTATTTGTGAAACCACTGGGGCTATTGCTCTGATCCCATGTTTCCGTTCAGCAATTATGTGTTGTTCAGAAAACAATGCCTTGGTACACAGAATAGGTCACACCAAAACATGATTTGAAGCAAGCAGTTCCTTTTTTTGCCAAAAGTAGAATATATGATAAGGAAAAGTAGATTAGATGTGGTGTGAAATTAGAAGCTTTGGTTAAACAAAATGGAAGTCTCTGCTTCACTGAGTGCAAGAATGATAAATGATAACTAATTACCTGGAAAAAAAATAATTAGAAAAAGGACTTCATATAAATACATCCACATTAAAAATAAATCTGGAAGATAATTAGCAAATCCTGTGCGAAATAACATTATAAAGTTCATCCTCCGCCATAACAAAAAGGTTGATCTACAAAGCAGCATGGCGGCATGGAGCAAACTACCTACCATTTTTTGCTCATGCTGAACTTATGGGATCACGCAAATTTAAGAAAGCCATGATAAACATAGTCGAAGAAGACAACTAGTAAATATTCCAAACCACCTTATTCTACTCACAAATTACTTATACTTTATTTTTTCATTAAATTGACAAAAGATAACCATAAATGAAATTTTTACTAATATAAAAATCCAGGAAGATGATGTCGAACTAAGATCTTTAGGTTTAGCTACCTGGGGGAGGTCTTTTCTCATCATTTCGGCAAACTGGGTACCATTTTGTCCCTCATTCACATAATCAAGCTCCTCAAAAAAACGAGCAGCCCATTCATCTACCAATCCAACAACATCTACTGAAATCTGGGAAACATGAATTAGCGCATGCCAATCTAGAGTTCGGATGAAGCAGCACAAAATGCAAAGCTACCTGAGGGAACCTTCGCAGAAGCAAACCTACTTTCCTTATTATATAGAGATCTATGGTAACTGTCTCAAGAACAAAAGGTCTTTGTACTTTAACAGCAACCAAGTCACCGGTTTCTTTTAATCTGCCTTTGTAAACTTGCCCCAGCGACGCTGAGGGGAAGAATTAATCACAATGATTAAAAGTGTTCACACAATGAATCTTTTAAAGAGGAGTTTCATGGTGAAATAGCAATACAATAACTAGCTAAAGACATTAGGAACACAATAGAAGACGATATACCAGCAGCAATTGGGGAAGAAGTAAGTTCTGAATAGGTTTCATGCCACGGTCGCCCAAGCTCTTCTTCAATAAGAGCCATTGCTACATCATCGGAAAATGAAGGGACCTTGCAATTTCAAACAAGCATAATGCGTACCAGCTAATCAAAAAAGTATGGTTTGGTGAAGAAGCAAATTCACTAAAACAAAATAAGATTTCCTCAAACTGGAAACTGGCATATCTTTCCTAGTAATTCCTGTTAATAGTAAGGCAGATAATTCATATATTTTGTGACTCCCATAATGTCATTAATTTACCTTATCACAAAGCTTCTGGAGCTCAGTCATTGCTGCTGGCGACAGTATATCTGGTCTAATACTTAATGCTTGCCCAAGCTTGATATATGCTGGACCAAGAGATGTAACGATCTCCCTTAGCTCAATAGCTCTTGCAACTTCATTCTAGGATATACAAAAGTAAAAACCTGACATTATAACAAAATATGATTCTAAAAAAAAACAAAAAATAAGAGTTAGACATTATAATCACGTTTCTCAATCAAAAATAATATTATATTAAAATGACAGATGCATGTTAGTAAACCGTTCAAGCACATGCATCTCAGTAAAAAACCATTCAGGCATATGCAAAAATTCACAGAAAACATATAGATGATGTTCAAACATAAATAAATAAACCAAACAAATTTTATCAAGAGCTTTGTATCCATTACCCATTGTGATGGATGTATTGAGGAGGTGAGTCCGAAGAAATAGGTGTCAATGTTGTGAGGTTACCGTCAAGTAAGAACTATGAAACAAACATAATAGGAGACATGAGATACATGACACAGACACATGATATGGCAATCTTTCAAAACAAATTGAATATGAAATTTCTTATACACGTCAAATAAATACGTAATTGTATTTATTAAATTTTAAGAAATTGACAAATTGTAAAATTGAATGAACATGTTGAGGAAAGACATCTAAGCATTCATGAACTTTAATTTCAAAAACAATAATGTCCAAAACTATAATAAAGCAAACATAAATTCATCCATGTATCCAAAAGTGTGAACCTATACCACTAGGCATTATGGGATCCAACACCAAAAATGCTTGCCTCCTTATGTTGAGCATTGCTTTTATCATTGAAAAGAACCATCTCACAACATTAAAAAAAAAGAACCATCTCAAGATTGGGCTTATCAAGGAATAGCTGAGCTACTTCCAACATAGCTAAACCTTTTACAAAAACAAATGCATCACTTCCAATATCCCAACATTCTTGCCTTCCCTTGTTGGTATTGTGGAGTTATAGACAATGATCAAGGTATAGACATACACTACATCCCCAGCTCTATGTAAGTGAATTATGTTCCAACACATGAAATGTATAAAAGAATATGCACTACAATTTCTTTCACAATATGAAAGGATAATAAGGTTAGCCTTCAAATTTTTGAGCAATCGGGACTCCATTTGGGTCAAATGTTTTTAGGCAAAATACGGGGCAGAGAAAATATTTTCACCACCAAAAGAGGGCACTCGTGGGCAAGAAACTTATCTGTCGGGGGGGGGGGGGATAGCAACCATACAAAACTCCATGTAGAAAATTGGCAGCGGAATCAATATGCAAGTTACGAGGACACCTAGGTTGATTCCAACCCCTTTACAAGGTGGCCTACCTTCATCAACACCATCAAATCTCCCCCCTCATCTGTACAGCTCCTCAAAGAGGATGGCAGTTGGAACAATAAAGTGCTCCAAAACTTCTTTGACCCAGAGCTAGTGTTGAGGATAGGTAGACAACCTAGGCTCGATAAAGAGGAAAGGGACAGCCTAATATGGCTTAAAATGGATTCCAATAGAGCCCACACCTCAGCATTATACAGGTATCTCTTTCCAGGTAGAGAAATTGAGCATAGCTGGATTTGGAAACTAAAAGCTCAGCCTTGTTTCATCATTTTTCTTTGGAGGATTTGCTGCAATGTTATTCTCACCTACTCTTGACTCAAATAAAGGGGGCGGTGAGAGAGTAATAGATGCCCTTGGGGCTACTCTACTAAAGAAGACCTGCAATACTTTGTCTGCGAATGTAATTTCACAAGTAGAGCCTATGAAGCATTATAGAAGCCATGAGCAGAGTCTGCTGCTGGGAATGACTGAACAACACTAGAAGAGAGAGATTTGGTGCTGCAGCCCAACCCCATGTCTTCCCACAATTTGCCTAGAACAGTGCTACCAGCTGTAGGAATAGAAAAAGGAAGGTTGCTACAACAACAGAACTGCAGGATGCCAAATCACAGAAAATGAAATTTGTGAACCCCCATTCAACTACAAATTTCTGCTCCATAAGCAGGGCAAACCTCCCAAACCTGCAAAATCCTGGACTCCAACAGCCTAAGAGGAAGCATGCGACTGCTTCCTCCACCTCTTGCCCCTCCCAGAGGCTAGAAGAATAGCAAACCCACCAAAAAAGCTCAAACCAACTGGCAATAACAAAGATTTATTTTGCACTAGCCTTTTTCTTGCAGGTCACTCCACTCAAGGCGAATCTAGCACAAGACAAGCTGTTGCAATTGATTCCACCGCTGCAACCACAAAGTCAAATGACCTTGCTGCTGCAGCAGTAGCTCACTCTGCGGCTGCTACTGTAGCTGGTTCTGCTGCAACAACAATAACTCATTTAGCTGCTGTTGCAGCAACTCACTCTGCAGTAGTTGTTTCTGCTTCTACTTTTGCTACTGCTACAACTCACCCATCTCCAAAAAACTCAATAGCACAAGATCTAAAGGCTCACCAATTAGATCACTTCCTATGCAATTTGTAGTGACAAGTTTGAAAGAATCCAACAGATCCCAAGCAATCAAAATGGTGGCTACACTTTATCACATATGAAGAGCCCACAATGGACACGTTCACAACAAACCCATCCCGTCACCAAGAGTCATTAGTGCATTAGTTCACTTTAACGAGGCCCAATAGGAACCTTCATTCAACGTGGGGAACTAGGATCCTATTAGCCTTAATAACTATAGTAACCACTTTGCATCCCATTGGGATCCCTCACCCCACGGTGGATTAAAGCAAACTTCAACAGCATTGTTAAGTCGAATGGTGCGACGGGAATAGGAGTGATCAAGGATCACCACGGCAACCTCCTCGCAGCGGTTGGCACCAAGCTCTACACGCATGCAGTCTCCACAGCGGAGACAATGGGAGCACTTGTAGCGATTACAACTGCACAAGGGTAGAAGGAATCGGCGGATGGGATCTGTCTATAAGCAACTTAGCCATTACTATTGATAATCTTCACCGACTACCAATGGACACCCTCTAGACAGAACCATGACTCAGATTTTCTACCATTTTTGCGCCTTTAAGGCAATTAAGATCTCTTATGTATACAGAGCCGCAAATAAAGTGACAAATTTTGTAGCTTTTTCTTCTTTAGATGACATCGAAAAGCGAAGGTGCATGTCCCTCCCATTCGATTTTTGTGCGATTCTCGACAAGGATCAAATCTTTTATACTTGATGTCTCTTGTTTTGCTATTATACTATTATAGACTATGGCAGAATTTTAGATAGGGGAATAAAGTTTACTTGGTAGCTGCATAGTTAAAAGTTGAAGTTGAGGAATGCAAGCCATACATGTGAGCTAACAAGAAAGAAGGTTCATCATAGCTCTATGACTTAATCAATCCACATCTCTAAGTATGCCTTGCATTGAGAAGAATATTTCAAATTCCACTACCAAAGCATGACTTTCTTCGCTATTTGGAAACAAGCATTTCAAGGATTGTATTTTACCTCGTTGAATCTCTTTGCCTATGTTAAGGAAGATTTTTCCAAGAGATTCTTGGAGATATCCAATTTAAAACATCATATTCAAGTTATGATGGAGTAGAACACTTATGATAGCCTGTCATATCCATTTTCAACCTCTAGAGGACCCTATGCGGAAAATGTAACTTCCAAGTTTCAGTTCTTTCTCCATTTTCATTAAGCATGTTATTTTGTTAAATTGGCATGAATATATGTTATTTTGATGCATTATTGTTGTTAGCATATCAATTTGATAATTGGTAAGCATGCTGATTTGCTAAATTGTTTTCACATAAGGATAAAAATTTGAATTTATAGTTTGAAGCAGTTCAAAATGAAATTTAAGATTTATTAATGTGGGTGTGATTTAGCTTATCCCCTAACTAAGCCTAAATTAGCCTAATTAATGAGGATTACGGGCAAAATGGATAAGTGAGGAGACGTAAAGGGATAAGATGAGATCCTCCGTGGCATTGCCAAAAATTAAGGTTAAAACCATTAGATAAACATGAAGGGAAATAGGAAAAACAACTCTCTCCCCCCCCCCTACCTATCGTGCTTTCTTTGCCCTCTTTCTCTATATTCTGCGTCTGTGGGTATAGTGTTAGTAAAAAGGATGAGGAAGGAGAGGAGCTATGGTGAAGGCTGGGAATAGTAAAGAAGAGAAGAGAAAGTGGAGAAAAAACTCTCATTCTTTTAGCCCTTAAGAAAGCAAATTCTTCAATCCTTCACTCGAACAACAGCTAGGAAGGAAATTTGGTAAGGAAAAAGGTCTTAGCAATAAATAGTGCAGCCCATTTTTAATGCACTATGATACAACAGGCGATTTTTGGTAAAAGAGGATATTCCCTCCCCATTGACTTTAGAAACATCCTCAAAAGGGATGGTGTTTGACTTTTGTACTCTTTGTACTTTTGTTTTATGTTAATACTAAGACAATGGCAAGTTTCAAAAAAAGGGTTTTTGCAAGGCTCCAACATGACATATAAAAGGTAGGCAAGAGATTAATTTGTATACTAGATTAAAAAGTTATAAATAGGATTAATTATGTTTTCACCATATGCAACTAATGCTTGATGGATGGAGGATGGCATGAGATGATCTTATTAGTGACAATTTCTCTAGTTTAATTGCTTTGAATGGAATGAAGCAAATAGGCATGCTTGTTTTAGTTCTTATTACATGTGATAACAAATAAACTCATGTCGGATTCATGAAATTAGTTTGATGCTATGATAGCTGAATTTTAACCGTTCACCAAACAAATCCTGCTTGTTATGATGCTATCACATGATTTTACATGTTATGAAACCGATTGCTAAAACAAAACCTGACATCAGATATAAACCGAACTGTCCGGTATTGCTTTAGGCTTAAGTTCCAGCAGCTTAATGACATGTGCATAATGACGTATTATGGAATTGTTTGCCAAGTCAAAAGACAAATTATGACTTGTGAATTTGGAATAACTAAATCAAATTAAAATAATAATATTTTTGAAGATCAACAATGATTTAAAAAAGTTTCTTGTTCTTTTTATGTCCCTGTATTTCAAGCCATGTTAAAGCTAGACAATCATCCAAGATAGGGAAAATTGGTTTTCAGATAGTGTAAAGAAACCTATTAATTATTATGGAGATGATGGTTGCTAGATGATATGTCACATCCTTCCATTTTTGGGGTATGAGTTGTCAAAGAAGATATTAAATACATGATTAAGATTTAAAGCAGTAGAGAAATAATCTAAGAGAATATGGTCCAAAAGTACAATTGCATAAACAATAAGTGAAAATAAGCAATATTTAAGTATATCTACTATATGGATTATTCTTTTTAATGTCCTTTATTGCTATTATCATTGATTCTGTTATATCATGTTTATGTCATCATGCTTAAAAGTAATGATACATGCTTGTATGTAATGATTTTTATTAGCAATTTACACTTCATTGCCTACTTTAGTCTTAGGGTCAATGAATTAATACCTTTATTGGTAGATACTGATGATCAAAAAATCAAGGGAAGACTGAAGAGTGAGAGTAAAAGCCAATGTTTTTGATTTATCAAATGATCTCAGGTATAAATATGATGTAACAAGAAAACCGAACATAATGTTATGGGCTGTACATACATAAACTTCAGCATCTAATACTTTATTGTAAATAGGATAGGTGTTTACTATTAATATGGTTTGAAATTTTATTTCTATAACATCTACTATAAAATTTCAAACCCTATTATGATTTTATTGAATCTGTTTTCTCGACTATATTCTCCTCTCTTTGAAATTAGTTTGTAATCATGATAACCTAGAAGGTAAGACACCACAAAAGGTGAAGGAATAGAAGTCACAACAACAAAGAAAACAAGAGGAAGACGGGAAAGACAAAAATGACAATGATTATTAAACAAGATCTTGACTCACTAGCTCTTTTAGAGAGCAGTATTCCAAATAAAGCTAACAGGAGAAGAGAAATCTATGTAGTTAACCCCCAACTAGTTTGACATAAGACTTTGTTGTCGTTATTGTTATCATAATAAACTCCATCAAGATCAACATAAAACAGAATAAAAGTCTTCAGCAAACTTTTGTGACATCCAAAAAAGAAGAAGATCAAAATTTTTATAACAATTCTTCGTAATTATGTATTTTGCATTTGTAATAATGATCAATGGTTTTCTCGCAAGGAAGTTGCAGTATCAATTTGTTAATATGTAAACCAAGATAAAAAAAAATGTAAACCACCTACATTGAAAACAATCCATGATATTATACAAAAAGCTTAAGAAATCCATTTCGTGTCTAGAAAATGAACTTAAAATTTCATGATGAGTCATTACTAATAGTAGCTAACCATAAACAACAAAATTAGTAAATTATCTCAAGGAAGCAGAGAATCAAATGTTCATTCAGTCAAGAAAATAATTACAGGAATCAAATTTTCAGTCAGTCAAAAAAAAAACTATAGACAAGAGAAACTGATACAAGAGCTATACTTCTTTGATTTTCTTGTTAATCAGATCCAATGCTATATTGGACAGAAATCTACCAGCAACAGTAAGCAATTGTACAATACGAGTTGCAACAGCTCGTGGACGCCTTCTCCAATATAATGATATGAAGTCAGGATCATATACTGGAGGTAGAGTTTCGCTGCTATCTGCTGCTTCTAACTGCATCAAAATACCGCAAAGAGAGAGTGACGTCAACTATAAATAATTGGATGACATAATAACCATTGGCATTATTCATAGAGTATTCAATTATTCTACGTAATTTACACATATTTAGAAAATAAACAGTATCGCAATCCACTGCATCAGAGATATTTTCTTGAAGTTCAATGCATCGGAGATATTAACTTATCCCGGAAGTAAAACCAAGATAAATTCAAGTTAAGATGATATCATTATTGATATTTAGGAAAACCACTAAAGCACTTCAAAGAATAAAAGCGGAACAATTTGTGGAGAAAATCCATATTGGTGAAATGAGCACCATACAATTTTTCAATTTGCTTTTCTTTTCTTTATTAAATTGTGTTTTTTATAATTACCTAAATGCCATAATAAATTTGTCATTTTACATATCATATATTCATATTTAATAAATTAAATTTTATACACTGCAAAATACATAAAATTTACCTCCATACCACAATCGTGGTGTGTCCGATGGAATATTTTTGAATCTTGGGAATCTCACAGATCATCAATTTAAGCAAGCATATGTCGAGGACCGAGAATCTAATCGTGGCCTAAGGGATTACTTCGGTGGAAGATAACTTCACGATGAATATGTCAGGAACGATGAACTGCTCGGAGATAGACCGATCGTGGACTAATAAGAGCGCAAGACTAGAGAAAAATTCCGTCGTTGCATTTTTACCACTGCCATTGCATACCTTTGATGTGATGTTTTCATTGACGAGACTACTAAATGACATTCGGACCATATTTCATATATAACTTATCTAATTCTCGGTTACTTAAATTACTTGGAGATAAATCTTTGAAAAGAAACAGAAGAAATGGACCTCAACCAGTCGGAGCGCAACATTTTCATCCGCGAACTCTGAATCGGACAGGTTCTGCCCTCGCAGACCTCTCATCAGCGTGGCCAGCTGCTCGTCCTCTTCCATCTGCGCCCTGACCCTCTTGATCTCATCGGATACGCTCTTCAACCTCTGCAATTTACCAGAAAACTTCATGAATGTCCTTGAGAAGTACTACGTAATCAAATTAGCTAGCCTAAACCGTTACGCTGGCGGCTCCATTAGTAGAGCTGTTGGCTGATATCTTCGAGGTCGGAGAAGTCCGAGCACTGCCAGTACTTCGCTCCGTGACCAATGCACGCACGCGGGCACATGGCCGCCCTGACCTAGCTAGCGACGGAATCGCTGGGCGTCGATCCCTCCAATTCTCGTCTCCAATCCCGCCCGCTAGCAGCTGTCGCCTGTGGGGCTTTATGCCGCAGTGGAGGAGCTGAGGAACGGTATTCATCGAGGGAGAAAAGATCACTGCTCTCTCTCCCCGTCTCTCCACCTTCGTCCCTCTCCCCGTCTCTCTCTCTCTCTCCCTCCTCACAAATTTTGCGGCAGGAATGGGAGAACGGAGGAGCAAGAAACACAATCACTCGTTCCATTTGAGGAATATTTTTGGATTAAAAGAAAAAAAAATGTTACATATATATATATATATATAATAAATTTATTTTAACAAACGAGAATATTAAATTGAATGTGTGAATATACAAGAAGAATGAATAAAATAAAAAATGAGTATATTCGAAAGAAAATTAGTGTTACACCAATTGAGGATAAACTTAGAGAAAGTCGGCTTAGATAGTTTGGACATATAAATCGTAGGCCGATTGAAGCTCCAGTTAGAAAAATTGAGTTATTGAATTTTGCTCATGTATAAAAATGAAGAGTGAGATCAAAGAAGACATGACAAAAAAATATAAGGAGCGACCTTAGTTACTTAAACTTAGATAAGAATTTGGTAACTGATAAAGCGCAATGGAAACAAAGGATTCATGTAGCCGACCCCACTTAGTGGGATTAAGGCTTTGTTGTTGTATTAAAATTTATGAATAATTTTAAAAAAATAAAATTATTTTGAAATATTATTGAACATAAAATGAAATTAATTTTTAATACAATTTTTTTGTAGTATATAAAATAAAGTTAAAATTCACCTGATTTGTAGAATAATTGAATTGCATTGAAATAACAGTCGATAATTTTCCTTTTAAAAATGGCATTGTAAACCCATGATATTCAAGCCTCAAATAAGTCAATTATTTGAAACTGCATCATGTTTTATATGAAAAATCCCTAATTCAAGCAAAAAATTATGACCTCATAAAAAATATTTTAACAATCTTTAAGATTTTTCAAAAGTGATACAAAAGCATGCCTCAAATTTAATTTTTAAATTCTCATACATATATATATTTACAAGTGTGTAGATTCACGTTTCCACGATGTTTAATTTATACAACTCGCGCGTTTACATTATTATTGCGCATGCATCCATTTCATGTATATTTTATACACCGGATTAATTATGTACATCATATATATACACATCCCTATATTTACAACCTCGATGCGTACGTACGTATATATATATATATATATCCTTTTACGTACTAATTGCACTCTACATACACGTACATATATATGCATGAAGTATGTAGAATGTAGCTATCTCCAATTATAATTTAGGGATATTTATGTATATGCCACACTATTTTTTTTTATTTATGCATTACTCTTCCATTTTAGTTAATTACGCTATTCACACTTAAAACATTACAAAATCTTACATACACATGCTTTAACTTATTTTCATTATAATGAGTAATCATAATTTTTCAATAATCTAATTATAATTAGATTACAAAAAATCTGAGCCGTTCGTCATGTTATTTTAAGGATATTTAAATATATTTTGAGTAAAAATCCTAAAACTTTAATGTTTAGGTGATGGCAAGGGAAAGAGATATCCGCGACGTAAATTGATTTTAGGACAGATCAGCGCTTTAGTGTGGCATTGGGAGGAGGTTTTTTGCTTGGAAATTGCCCGAGTGGGAAAACCACGGTGTGCGAGCTGAGGCGACTTAAAAGTTTCACTCCAAGAAAACTCGATTACAACGGTAAATGTACAATAAAGTGATTTTCTTTTTTTTTTTTAAAAGAAAAGGATCCCCCATTCACAACAAATGGGGGGTTTTTATAGTCTCGAGGATTTGCAAGTTGCTGTCACATCAAAGACGGCTCCGATTCCAGATATGTCAGTGAAATGTTGTACATTTGAAGGTTAGGCGGGCATGTTTGATCGTATGAGTCATATGGAAAATACGACCTCGCTATATTTCTTTAAAGCAACATGGAGTCTGTCACTATGTACATGTGTCGTCCTCAAGTAGTTCGAGTTGGGAGTTTCATTCGAGGTCCTGGATAACAGTGGCGGAGTCAAGACCTCAAATTAGGGGGTCAAATAAACTATTTATAATAATATTATAATAATTTAAAATTATTTAAATTATAAAATAAAAAATTAAAATTTTTTATTATATTTCATTTAAAATGAAAGATTTTAATTTAAGAGTTCTGTTGCATACCTCAAATAACTAACTAATAAAATAGCTACTCATAAATTAAAATTTTAATACACTAGATTATTCAATAAATTAAGTGTTAATCTATTAAATAATTTAGTGAATTAAAAATCTAAATTATGATAAATTAATTGATTATTTATTAAAGATATATAATAATTTTTTAATTTAAATATAAGATACGTAAATAAATTTTTTAAATTGAATGAGTTTTCACTAATATAAAGTCTATTTATATAATTTATATGTTGAATAATTTATGAAAAATTGAAATTATAAATTATCTAAATAATTTGTTAATTTAATATTTTTTTAACTTATTATCACAATTTATGATATGATATTTATTATATAAAATTCGGACTGAAATAAAAAAAATAGATATATAATTAAAAAAAAAAAACTCAGGGGGTGCAATTGCACCCCCTGAGTACCATGTGGCTCCGCAACTGCTGGATAAGGGCTCTTCATCACGCGGCCATCTTGCGCCGCATGTGAGTGCTACTCACCTTCCCACGTGCACATTCTATATGGTCCTCCACGTGCATGTTCCAGATGTATTGACGTGAATCTAAATATAATAACATATACTATATTTAAATCACTACCAAGATGCTCTATATTATTTTCCCATTTCTTTTTCTTTTTCTTTTGCACTATCTGGTCCGCCTTTTTTCTAAATTTATCGTTCATCTAAATTTGCCTTTGATTCCAATAGTTTTCATTTACCAAAATAAAATTCATTCGAGCCCTTAAGGTATAACTTAAATTTCATATAGGTCCACAAAAATAAAAACATTCCATATGAGTTCCTCCTACAAAAAGCTTTTTCCATGCAAGTCCTTCTCAATGAATTCTGTTAATTTTAACCATTATTATTATTTTAAAAATTTAATAATACACATTTAAGCATTAAAAAACATTTAAATACTTTCAATTTAAGCTCAACTTATTATTTTCTGTATTCTAATCTTTAACTATAATTTAAAATATTTAAAAATAATATTTAGTGGTAAAATTTAATAAAATCTATCATCAAAGTCTCAAGCCCCAAAATTCAAAGATTTTAGCCCAAACACTTGAGTTTCGGATCAAATTTAGGATTGATCTTGACCTAAACCAAGACAAAATCACCGAAACTGATGGTTTTGACCGAAATGTAAAACTATGAATACAAATTTATCGAAATGAATGAGAAAATCATCAATAACAAGGATGGTGGAAGAGAAAAATCGAAAGCTGATGTAAATCCGGCCAGAAAATATTGAACCAAATTACAAGCTAGGCAACCTAATTTGAAATCCATTCAAGCAATTATAAGTTTACATCAAACTAGAATGCTCTAAATTTTCAAGGTAGCTCTAAACTTTGATTTCTCCATAAAGTGCTCAGGCAAGTTTCTGACTTGCTGGAAATCGATAATTTTAAACCAAAATGTCCCAAATCAAAATCAAAATTAAGGATAGATTTCAAGTCAAGCCCAACTTGAAAATTTCGATTTCGAGTTGGCGACAAGATAACTCAAAACGAAACAGATATTAGCTCTAGCAACGTATAAAATGAATGACGTTTTCGTTTGTTGTAACCACATACAATCCTAAATTAACTGTAGCTGAATCCCGCTATTGCACAATTACAAAAGGATGAAGCTTTAAATCTGATCTCACTTTTAACCTAGCAGTTTTAATACAACGTTTTCATTTTGGAAGCTCTGAATTAGTTTCGATCCACCGTAAATTGATAATTTCTAGCTTAAACTGTAAATTGATCTAATGTAAAGCCGAGAAATTAAGCAATTTACAGTTTAAGCTAGAAATTATCAAGCAATTATAAATAACAAATGGTGATTTTACTTGCTATATTCATTAAAACATCCTGATCAATTGTAATTAAAGCTAGCCACTGCAGTATAAGAAAGCTGCTCACGTAGAAAAAAGGATGCAAGTTTACATTAGATCTCACCTTTGCACTGCAAAGAAACATAGTCACATCAGTACAATGCTTCCTTTGTTGAATTGCAGGACCGCATTACAACTACGGATCATCATCATAGGGAGAGGAAGAGGGCACGAATGACGGAAGGTTTACGACGGGCTTTCCGCGAAACTGAAACTCCGAAAATATAGATTTACTAATTGAAGAACACAAGGAAGTATTTCCAGTCAAGTCTAGCTGTTCCAATTTGCCTGAAGAAAACATAGTTAGAGATGACCATTTCATTATAAAAAGGAGACCATAGGTTCAGTTGCTCAAAGTAATGCACAATCAACGAATGTCATGATCAAATTATCAAATTAAGCCATAAAACAAAATTAAACATCATAGCTCGCCTATTAATCACATTATAGCATTTAATTGACGTGTTTAGAATGCAAGTTAGGGGTGGCAATACGTGACAGCACAGCCTGGCATAAAAAATTTCAGTTCTGGTCAACCCACTATTACTTGGGTAGCTTTTGGTTTGCAATCTGTTACCTCTTTATAAAATGGATCGGGCTCAGGTTACACACCAAGTTGGATTGAGCTAGAATTCAATCGAATTGATAAGTTTGTCTTTCATATGATCTCTGGCTATAAATGAGTTTGGAAGGTTGACCTGAACCTGACCAGGTAGCATTGTTTTGGTTAGACCATAAATATTAGGCCAGGATTGACTCGAAAATGTTGTCATTTATTTCTTGGGTTATGGTTTTGCCTATCCGTTGACCTCTTGGCACCCCTCAAGCAAGTTTTCATATTCATCACCCATTCTCAGTAGCTCAATAACAAACAATGGTAGCTTCTTAATTCAAGTTTCTCTTGGTCCACATGATTTTATAATTGACAACATCCAAACACAATCTACCTCTGGCAGTAGTTGCTAAACGACAATTTAAAATTAACCAAAAAAAGAATCAGGTACTAAATAATTTTGGACACAAAGACAACATGTTTTTAATATCAACTCATACATTTCTTTTCATCTTATAAACCATCATAGATTCAAATGACGATGGTAAGTTTTACTTTGAATAGAGCAAATGCCAGCTTGCAGTAGTTTTTTTTTTGATGAAAACTAGCAGAAGTTGTTAGTTCCAACAATAATGTGCCAGATTTTGATTAGAATAACATTAGTTAAAAAGCTAAAACTTTATCCACATTATGGTAGTTGTCTAACAACCAAATTTAAATCTCAGGCCAATTAAAGAGAGAGTCATTAAGTGCAAATAGTATTACTTCAATCCTAGTCAATGCAAGTCTAAATTATCTTGAGCCAAGCTTGAGCCTGCTTGATCATGGAAATTCAAGCTCAGAACTAGAATGAAACAACCAGTGGCCACTCTTAGGATATTACCTAGTTGATGTTAATCGCAGGTCCATAAAATGAATAGGGCAGAACAAGGGGAAGGTTCTCTATTCAACTACTGAATTGACAAATTCTGTTTAATGTAAAGTATTCATCTTCTCAATGACTGTGTAACACCACCATTAAGAAAAATATAATCAGTCATATAGGTGATGTAGCCATTTTGACTTGTACCTTTTGACTTCCTCATTGCATCCACAATGATTGGCATTGATTCAGAAGGTAATAAATTGAATCTTGCAACAATTGATACAAGATTTGGAGCTTGGGAAACAATGCGATAGATGAAATGTGCCGCATTAATTCCACCGCGGTTTTCGCTGCAGAAATTAAAGTGCAAACGGTTGACAGATTTAACATGATCATAATTAAGTATAAGGGATAGAATCACAACCTTATATTGATATAAGCAAGAGACAACTCTTTCGGCAATGCTGTCTCAAGCTCTTGAAATCCCAGTGGCCCTAATCCAATATCTCCAATGTTAAGGTTTCTTATCAAGGAAGAGCCCAAAAATTCAGCCAATTTTGCTGCTACAGAACTAAAAAAATTAAGTAATTAGCATTTTTATTTTTCATAAATCAAATTAAACAAAAACTTGACATAAGAAAACACCTCCCAAGGTCATTATAAGCAATAGAGAGGGTTTTTAGTTGACCCTTCAATGTAGAAAGGCATTGGCAGAGTTCAGATGCTCCTGCTGCTGAAAGGCTACAGTTCTCCATCCATATTTCGCTAAGGTCCGAGAACTTCTCAAAAGCCATGATGAAATAAGGAATTAGTTTCCTGCAACAGAAAGAAGCTCCCATCAACTGAAATGAGGAAGCTATCCAAAAAAACAACTCTCAGAAAATAAAAGTTAGATGCTCGATGTTGCTCTTTCCAACAACATGGGAAACATTCCTCATGTGTAAGAATGCTCAAGTATTCCTTCAGTGCATGGCTCACATTCTTCCATGGCTCCAAAAATACCTGACTCCATCATCCCCAATGGGATTATCGCTCAAGTCTAAGTATCTCAACTTCGGCATATGCACCAACACATAGTCGAGAACTTCCATGTCATTCTTCTGTAAGTTATTACCCCTGGTATGAGAAAAGAAAATAAACAGAGTAAATGAAACGAATGACTTATCAAGCCAAGAATTAAAACCACTGAACTTTCTATTGATGGCACAGCACCAAGAGTAGTATGTGATACCGCAAAGTGAGTGCAACTAATGACTGCAAGGACATGGACAATCTAGAGAAACTTGCAAATCTTCTATCAATCCTAGAAATCCAACCTTGAAGCTGCGAAATGAAATTGATGAAACCAACAGTATTAGTAACTAAAAAGCTGTTCATAAGACAAACTGAAAATAAAGCTATAAAGTAAAAAACCAACTCACCTCATTTCCTGACAGCTCCAGGCTTACCAAACCACATGAACTGATGAGTGCTTCAAAGACAGCAGCAGCAGATTCTGGAACCATGTGAGTATCAGCCAAGCAGACAGCACGCAAGGACCTAAATGATCAAGAAACAATTAATGACCAAAAGCAGTAAACCTGACAAACTACTGCCACAGAAGTAATTGGAAAGTCAAATAGTTAAAAAATTCAGCAGGAATTTTTGTTGGGATTATCCCTCCCAAGGAGGAAGACTTGGATCCTCAAGAAGGTATATTGTTGAGAAGGTCCTCAATAAGCAAATTATAGGATGCTCAAGATGTTAGAACCCTATTAGTTTTGATGATCTCAAATACTTTAATATTAATGAACTAGTTTTTGTCTCAAATGTGTACACAAGTTAATTATCCTATTAAAGACAAAGAAATTCAAGTCCAAAGGAATAAGAGCTATCATCTCATATTTTATTTTTTATTCTATAGAAAGTGCTGCAAAAAAATAATGCTAATATGAATGTATAGGTATACACGAAAAGATAAAATGAGAAACGAGAATAAACTTAGAGAAAGTCAGCTTAGATGGCTTGGACATGTAAATCATAGGCCGATTAAAGCTCCAGGTAGGAAAATCTAGTTATTGAATTTTGCCCATGTACAAAAAGGAAAAGAAAGACTAAAGCAAACTTGACAGGAAACTATAAGTAGTGATCTTACTCACTTATACCTAAATAAAAATTTGTTAATTGATAGAGTGCAATGGAAACAGAGGATTCATGTGATCGACCCCACTTAGCGGGATTAAGGTTTTGTTGTTGTTGTAGGACAATTTTGTGAGCATATATATATTTGCCAAGATTTCTACTTGTATTTTTCCATTAGTTTTCTTATTTAAGAAACCTTCATTTTTACTTTTATATGCCTTGATTTCGAATTTCAAAAAAAACCTGAACCAATTAATATTCTAAGTAATTATGATGAAAAATATAGCTTAGTCAAGCAGTCACTTATAATTAAGTGATGGGTAAATTGCATCTGGCCCCTGAGGTCCGCCAACAATAAAGAGGGCAAAAGACACAATTGCCTCCTCAAACACAACTCAAAGAGAAGTCTGCCCAATAATAAAGAGTTTAAGGGTTAAGAAGTTGTATTAAGCTTAAGCCTCCACCCAAACTAACTAATAATAAGCAATAAGTTGGGTGTTAAGCTTCAAACTCTATTCAAATCACAGCAGTCATCTTATTTGCAAGACAAAGAAGAAGCTATCCGTTCAAGGGAAAGTGAACGCCTTGTATGTGAGAAATCTTTTAATCCACCCTTTTGGTGAAGATCTCATCTTGTAATCCCCTACAGAGCTACACAAAAAAATCTGTAATCTCATTATTGCTAATGTGGAAGGTTGTGAGATCATCTACTAAGAGAATCTTATAAATAGAAATAGATGAATGTTTATTGACTTTACTAATACTGATTATTCATTTTAGTATTGTAGGACCAAAGATCACATAACCTCCATTCATTGGCTCTAGCAGATGAATTTTTATGAAACTCAAGTCATATGATTCGAGCACTCGCTGTCTAAGTACCACATGTCCCCACAAATTGTAATGTAGAGGCAAACCTACACCAAATCTCAAGTATAGGGTTTAGGTACCCAAATAAGTTTGAGACTTTAGTGTTAAACTTGTTAAATAATTTTTCTTTAAACTCTTCATTAAACTTTTCTATATTCTTAAAAGAATGAGGATTATCAAAATTAATTTTAAATGTATTGGCGATAAAGTCAATATTTTCACATGTTCCTCATTAATTTTCTTTTGTTCCTCAATAAGATCAATATACTTTTTATCACATGCAAGAATTTTTTTAATAGAAGACATATATCACTTTATTACTGTCTTGCACTAAATCAAATAGTAATAACAACCAAGCCTTTATCTACTAAATGTCGGCTACATGAATCTTTTATTTCTATTACACTCATTAAATAATAAATTTTCATTTATCTTCAATTATGTAATATTATTTCTGATAGTTTCCTATCATATCTAATTTAGTCATCTTCATCTTTTTATATAACCAAGAACCAATAACTCAACTATCCTTATTGAAGCATCCATCAACCTACGAATTTTATCATTTATTTGCACTAATTCAAACAAATGATCTTCAAATTCATCATAAGTAAGAGAACGTTCCATTGCTGAATTAGAAGTGTCGTCCTCCCTTTCATCATCAGTAGCTATTATGCATAGTCTGGCTACCTAATTTTTCATAGATGTTTTTCTTAAAGTAGATTTGACATTATATGCCCTGAGTCCAAACATTCATGGCAACTAATCTCTTTAATGAGCTTGAAGGTCTCCTTTTCTTTACTTTGCTTGGACTCTGTTACAAGTGTCGTTGAAAGGTCCTCTACTTTTTTTTGAAACTAGTTCCTTTACATTTTCATCAAGGCAATGAATCGCCTTGACATCAAATCTATTTCTTCATCAACCTTCTCTCATCGTCACCAACGGATTCAACAACACTGCTCAATAATGATAGAGAGGCGACTCTTAAAAGCTAAAGCATTTTTCTTTTTTTCTTTTTTTTCAAATTTAACTCATAAATATTAGAAACCCAAACTGCATGTTTTGCTCAAAAGTACCTAGAAGACTTGTCTCTAAGATGGCGATATCTATTATATCATATACTCTAGGCAATCATCTCAAAATTTCTCTAACTAATTCTTTGTAAGTAAATACTTTAAGGTAAATATCATCTTAGATCTTGAGGTTTAGGGATAATATCAAAGTCCACAATTTCAAAAACTATTCAAATGGGTCTTTATCTGTTTAGTTGGAGGCAGGCCATGGCCAAAATGGCTTTCAATGTCCTCTAACTATTTTATTAAAAAAATAATAACAAAAATTTAAGTATAATGTGTTAAAATTTACATAGAATGCCATACAAAGTGAATTTTTTATATTAAAGTATATGTATTGAGGATAAAAAATAATTTTTTTTTAATAAAATAGTTGGAGGTTATTTTGGTCATGGCCATAGCCATAATGGCCTCCAACCAAACAGGGCCTAAATTTGACATTTAGGTTTCAACAAAATCATTTTTTACTTAATTTATAATTTATAATTTTTAAATAAAAATTATATTTAAATTAAATATATAAATATAAAAAGACAAAATACCTTTTTGTCTCTCCCACCTC
Source organism: Apostasia shenzhenica (assembly GCA_002786265.1). NCBI lineage: Eukaryota > Viridiplantae > Streptophyta > Magnoliopsida > Asparagales > Orchidaceae > Apostasia > Apostasia shenzhenica. Next base: position 58,740 of record KZ452392.1, on the reverse strand, counting down.
CGGCTGAGTCGCAAGTGCCGTGGCGACGATGGGGAGTGAGACTAGTGCCTGCGTGCGCAGAGTGGTGCACCGAACCTATGTGAGGGCTGGTGCGGGCCATGGACGCCAGCAGCACAATAGCAGGGTTGGCAGAGCCTCCCGCATTGGCCCTGTGCGACCCAATAGTTGCACCTACGCGAGAGCCGCGTAGGACCGGCCGGCCTTCTCGTATAGGTCCAACGTGCTGCTCGACATGTGTAGGACCATTGCCATTGTGGCACCCACAATGCTGCCAAAGGTGGGAAAGATAGAGGAGTGTTTTTGTCTTTTATATTTAATTTGAATATAATTTCATTTAAAAATTAAAAAATTATAAATTAAATAAAAAGGTCCTAATTGAAACCTAAATGTTAACCATAATGACAATTGAAGGGTTTTTGAAATCGTGCATCTACTTGATATTACTCCTAAATCTTAGAGACCTATATGATATTTATCCAACATTTTAACATAGGAAATAAGATCAGCCATTAGTAATACTGGTAAAATGACTAAACATATCTTCAATCAACTCTTCCAGAATCATTTCAAAGAGTTCAAAATTATGAATAACATGTTAATTTTGGATTCTTAGAGATCTATATGATCTACTCAGGTCAAGAGCTTGATGCCCCTTGACATGGACCTCGGTCCTTGACATCAACCAACTATCTCGGATCCTTCAACTCAGAATTGAATTACTGAGTTAGGCCATCAATAAATTCAAGGCAAACATCTAAAAAAACTTGACTGGGGAAACACTAACTTTTTTTTTTCTGAATCTTGGGAAAGAAGAAGAATTGCCTAACCAAATCATGAGGGTAGACTGCAGAATCTGATAGCATGACTAATATAAATTATTAAAACTGTAATATAAAATGCAAATCAGGAGAATTTAGCTATTAAAGAAGGACAAGCACTTCTGAAATATATCTGCAATAGAAAAAACGAAAATCTATGAAAACCTAATTATAGGACTCCATGCAATATAGTTTGATCAGACAAAATATAAGATTCTAGAAGTCCATGTATCAAAGGAGGGATTCATCCAAATAAAGCTAGCTATTTCCCAGGATTGCATTTGCTTAGGAAAAATAATGTGACCATGCCACAGGTTAGTGAATCCAACTTTGTTTGCATTTGTCTTAGGGCAGTAAAAGAGTCGAGTTTGAGCGACCTAGTGCTTTTCCAGTTTAGCTCAGCTTGAACTCGACTCTAACTTGAAATCAATTTTGAGTGGGATTGATATGGATTATATTTGCATATTTTAAAAAAAAATATATACAATATATAAAAATATAAAAAATATGCATATTTATATGTTTACAAAAATAATATTTTTCAATCCGATTAGAGTTCATATAAAGTGAGCCAACCTTGGCTCAAACTTGACTCGAAATGCCATTAGTGCTCAAGTTGTGGCTCAAAGTTCGAGTCAAAATCATTTGAGTCGAGCCCAAATTTGAACAAGTTTCAAGGTTTGAGTTATTTTTACATCTCTAATTTGGCTCTTGAGTTTAAGAGTTTATTGCATAACCATGTCATTAGATAGTGTAGTATTACAGGTCCTTGAGATGATCTAGGGGTGGCAAAATGGGTCGGCGGGTCGGTTTCAGTTCGAACCTGAATCTAACCCAACTCGAATAGCCTTAACTGAACCCTGCCCGTTTATTAAACGGGCCAAAATCCATGACTCGAATCCAACTCAATTAATAAATGGGTCGGGTTAGTGGGTCGACCCGACCCGCCAACCTGATCCCGTTTATAAAGTTATTTTTTATAAACGCCAAACCCGAACCCGACCCACCCGATTATACCCAACCCAAATTCGACCCATTTAATAAACGGGTCAAAATTCATGAACAATACCCAAAATTTTTGGGTCGGGTTCACGGGTAGGGTTGTATATTGCCACCTCTAAGATGATCGTTTTCATTTTCATCTTGAAGTTACTATGGTAATGGAAGTAAGATAACTTTAGTTTCCCCCATCTAATATAATCCTTAGATGACAATTCAAAAATTCGTAGATGAAGGGCAAATGACAAACAACCCAAGTTCTACCGTTCATCCTCCACTTCTCATGCCAAAAAACCCTTGATGTCCACTATTCTTCTTCCCATAACCATGACATGTTGCATATACAAAAAGGCCATCTTTTCCCAAAATTACCTAAGTATTAGAAACTAAAGTAATCCATTAAAATAGAAATATTAATGACAAAGGTTATACCAAAATCTATGTAAATGAAAAAAGCACCTAAGGAAATAAGTAAATCAATTAAAAGATTTGAGCCAAAATTAAAAATCCCCTTAAAGGAGCAAACATAATTTGCCCTTGTTCCTCGGTATATTTGTTGTTGCTCATTCCAAAAAAAGATGATTCTTCTTTAAAATATATTAGCAGTAAAACATTTGGAAAACAAAAGACTTAAAAAAACCGCTCGATAGAAAATGCAATCACCATGAAACCTTAGCTCCAGAAAGAACAATCAACTCATTTTGAAGAGTTTTTGATCCACATCTAGAAACTAAGTTTAAAAAATAATGAGATTAGCATCATAGCATCTAAAGGTTCAAATCCCAGTTCATCTGTTTCACTCATTCAATTCCCAATGTAAATATATGGACTTCCTCAATGTTATCAGGTGAAAATGTCAAGAATTTAACAAAACTATCGTTCTTCACATGGAAACCAAACTTTATTAGACAAAAGCTCAAAAAAAGGGAAAAAAAAAGTTCACAAGGAAACGCTAGCATTCAAGTTGTAACGCAGATCAAGAAACAAACCTTCCTGATGATAGAAAGGATAAAAGACCAGAAGGTGCAGAAGATGATTTGCTTCCAAAAATAGTTGAAGATTTAATAGAGAAATACTGGATCCCATGCATACAAGTACCCATGTGATAAACAGAGCTGCAAATCATGTTTACATTCATGGAAGAAAGTTTGCAATAGACTAGTGCAATAGACACCAAAGTCTCCACATTCTGGTTAATAAGCTTGACTACTCCATCGACCTATACCCAGCAAAACAATGAAAAAAGTTACAACTTACAAGCAACGGGTAAATACACAAGTTCAAAACCTGCCTATAACAGAAGCAACGGGTAAATACACAAGTTCAAAACCTGCCTTAAAAATAGCATATGACGAAAAATGATGCTTGTAGCATGATTTAATCCTTAAATGAATTTGTGACAGCTCTTATTAGTGCCCATATATACCATGCAAATAAGAAGCACAATTGGAACAGCGAAAGATACAGGACTCACTTGTCTTCCAGATATTATTCTGCGAAGAACTAGACCTTCCAAATTGCTTGTTCTCAGCAAGTCCTATATGTAGCATCAGTTAGATGAGAAAACATGAGATTATATCACAATCAAATTTACAATAAAACTAATTCTATGCTCTTCATAAAAAGACAATTTCACAGCACCAGTTTATACAATGAAAGCCATTATATGATACTGAAGAATGCTTTCTTCTTTGTGTATACAAATGTTTGCCAAAGGTACAGCTGCATTGAGTGGAATTGAGAGTAACATCACTGGATTAATGCACTTGAACAGATGCCTTTGAATTTTAAAACTAACAATAACTATCTAAAAACTTTCAACAAACATAGATAAAATAAGCTGATTCAAAAAGGGAAATACAAAAGGAAATAACCAAGTTTCAATTTAAGAGCAAGGTGTAAGACATGACGCTTATGCGTCATATACAGTTTTAGTTAAGTAGCACCGTCCATCGAGTTGATGTACCCACATAAAAAAAGAATACATACATATATATATATATATACATATATATATGTATGTATGAATGCATACAGGTATATAATTATTCATACCAAGCTTTTAGAATCTTTAAACTTTAAAAAAAAAACTTTTGACATACCAGCTTTACTGCTTATTTTTTCATAGCTGGTCACAAGCATGAAGAGGAAAGAGGTTGATGCATGTTATCAACCATCAGAAAACTCATCACTTCTTTAATGTATTTCTATCACATGATAAACCATTGGGGTATCCCTTATTTGCAACACTATGGGCTTGTTTGGTTGAAGGATAAATTTGGGTAAAGAAAGAGAAAATATTTTATTTTATAGAGTTGATGGGAAAGAAATTTATTTTAATATTGGGAGGTGTGTAGGATTTGAAATAAAGTTGATTTTAAGGTTGGAATTTGTGTTGGATGTGAAATAAAATTGATTTTTAAAGTTGAAATTTGTGTTGGATGTGAAATAAAGTTATTAAAATTTATAATAAATTTAAAATATTATTAAAAATTATTTTACTTATTTTTGGGTAATTGCCAAACATGCCCTATGTATCAGAGCCTAGGTGTGTGTTAAATGGCCAAGGGTGAGGGCATCCTCGGCAACAAATGCGTTGTATTAGAGCCCAGACATAGTGTCAATGGAAAGATTTCTTGAAATTTAATAGACATGTGTGAGCAAAGAAACTACCCAGGAGAGTAAAATTAGGTTCAGAAGAATCAATGTGACTTGTCTTTAAAGAACAAAAGAATTAGTGAAGGCAAGAGAAATTAGGAATTCAGGAAAAAGTAATCGGTGTAAGTATCATTATGAATAAGAGCCTCAAGAACAACGTAATTGAAGTCAAAAGAATGGACAATCATTTTGGTAGTAGTTTTTTCTTCAAAGATTATTAATATCATTAATTAATATCATTAATGCTTATGCTCCACAGGTGAATTTCATCAAAATCCTTAAACATCAGGTTTGGGGTGACATAAATAAACTTATTCAAGCAATATGTAATGAGGAAAGGGTTTTTATTAGTGGAGATCTAAATGAACTAGCAGTAAAATTGGTTTTAAGAAGTACATGAAGACAGTGGATTTGGAACAAGAAATGAAGATGTTATTTTAGATTTCAATCAAAGGTGACATCAAAGTTAAGTAGCTAACAATAGTCTTTAATAAGAAATTTAAGACTATGACAATGCCTTATCAATGGGGAAAGGGTAATTTTGCCTCTGCTATTAAGAACAAAGGAAATATACAATGTTATGTTAACTATTGAGGGATCAAACTTATAAGCCACACTATAAAGTTCTGGGAGGAGTAACTGAAGAGAGGTTAAGAAGAGATATAGCAATATCTGATTCAAGTTGCTTTTATACTAAAGAAATCAACAATAGATGCTATCTTTCTTGTTAGAGAAATAATAGAAAAGTACAAAGATGCCAAAGATAATCTTCATATTATCTATATTGATCTTGCAAAGAGTCGGAGGAGATTCTTTGATGGTCATTAAAAAAAAAGGTGTGTCCATCATATATTAATGTCATATCAAGGATATGTATAATGGAGTGGCTATTAGTTTGAGGATAACTAGCCAATTCGAAGGAGTATCCAATTACGATTGGACTATACCAAGACCTTGTTGGGAAATTAAAGGTTCCGCTCTTGTGACGAATATTTATCATGTGTTTTCATGTGACAACTAGATAAAGTTAGTTGATTATTAATTTATGTTGAGATTTTATATTGTAGACTTGAAGGATTATTTATGATAGTCAAAGGTAAGCTTGATATCAATAAACTTATGCAGAAGAAAAAATGAGAAAGGAAGAAGCATTGGATCACTAATGACAGGCTAGGAAAGAAACAGTTACGCAAAGATTCTTTTGATCATTCCTTTATATTTTGCGTAGAATTGATTTTATGGTTGATTTTAAATGCATGTGGTCAGGAATAATTAAAAAATAGTACTAGCTTGTACAAAATATTCATAAGATAATGAAAGAGTAAGTCAACTAAGGATAAGGCTAGGTCAACCTAGTAAAGTATGTTATTGGTGTTGGGTGGGGTAGAACGACCTACACTACTGAGACTATTTTGAGTCCGGCAAGGGTTAGGTCAACCTAGACCACTGTTGGGCCAAACCAACGAGATGAGTCGACCTAACACAATCCTTGGACCTATTTGGCTAGTTTTTGAACTTAGGTCAACCTAAGCATAGGTTAGGTAAACCTCAAGCCTGATTTCAACAATTTCAATGTCATTCCCCTTTTAATTTCCATGTTTGGCATTTTTTGATTGTTTTGAAAGCAGATTTTTGAAAAGCTATAAATAGCCTTTGAGCGTATTTGTGACGTCCCGGCTACCAATACTCTGCCTCCCTTTTAAATATCCGAGTTATTAGTAACCAAGACGTCAAACATACAGGTTGATAACATATAACATAAAAATTAAAATAACTTGCCGCAACTTTTGATAACTCTTACCATATTTTGTGAATCTTTTAGTGCAATACCTGCCACCAAAAGTGGCAGGAGTCCGTCAATACAGACTCAATAGGTAAAATAATATCTCAATTACAACATAATCATGAATATCAAAATAAGTAGCAGATACCATAAGAAATGATATAAATAATCATTAGTAAGTCAAACAGATTTTCAAAAATTATATATATATATATATATATATATATATATATATACATAGATGTGTGACATGCCTCATATTAAAATATCTTTTGCATGCATAATAGAAATATTATGCCAAAGTAGTATAACATGCGGAATACAAAAATCACATTCATCGTCAAATTTTCTCATTTTTTTCCACCCATTTAGTTTTATGTTTTTCTGTCATAAAACTTTTCTGTATAATGATGTGAAACTATCATTCTATACCTCTTCACCTAGAAGTTTAACTGAAGTTTCTACCACTTATTATCCTAGAAGACTTGCGAGTAGCCGCACCTTACATCAGTGATTTCTTTTTTTTTAAGGACATCACCCAGCAAACCCTCCCTGCACTCGTCAGAATAACTCATTATAGGCAACTTCTTGCCCTCATCGGTTCTAGGTATACAAGTTCATTAGTACCATATCACTTCACAAAACATCAATCCAACTCAATTCTTTATTCAATTAGTAAATCATTTTGTTAGATACCACTAATTTATTTTCCTTTAGCAATACATATATATATGTATATAAAAATCAACTTTAATTTCAAGAGAATTACCTACCTTATTTGTCGTTTGACAGAGATTAATTTTTCCCTTTTTCTTCACACATCCACACACGACAGAGAAAGAGAGAGAGTGGCCTTTCTTCTTTTTCTCTTTTCTTCTTCTTCTTTTGCTGGGCTCGGCGGCAGCCCTAGCGAGCGAAACAAAGGCGCGGGAGAGAGGGAGACGCAGAAAAGGGAGAGAGCCCGGACGGCAAAAGAGAGAAAGGAAGGCGGTGCTGGCAAGCTGGCAGCCCATTCTTACCCCTTTCCTATGGAAAATTGCATTTTGGTCTCTCAGTTTTCATTCCCAGTTTAAAATTCTCACATTGAGGTCTAAATTTATTTATTTTGGGTCCAAATCAATATTATTTTAAATCCAAATCAGCATACTTAGATGTCATAGTATTTGTGTGGGTAAGCTCTCTAATGTTTCTACATGACAGAAGTAAGCTTTAAAAAGCTCAAGATGACAACGTAAAGACAAGTGCTGCAACCATTCTATTTGGAAGTACTCAGATTCTACTGATATATAAATGAATCTTTTTAATTGTTATCTTGTTGTAACATTATTGTATTTTTCTTTTTTTTGAATTTGAGTAAAGAGGCCCTTCAAGTAGTGGACTTAGCAGAGGTGTGAGATTCCTTCACTTTTTAGCGAAGAGCACCTTTGAGTACTTAAAGGAGATGCTTGTTTACCTTCATTTGGGAAGTGAAGAGGGCCTCTAAGTGATATCTCAAAATAGGTAGACCATTATAGGTAGTGTATTTGAGTTTGTCCCATACACAAGTCCCAAGGAATGGCCAATAATGAAACATTTGTGGTCACTTGTTGACCATGGATGTAGATACAATCTACACTAAATCGTCTCCCTGTGGTGTGTTTAAATATAGCTTTTGTAAGCTCTAATAGACAGGTTTATTAATAATTGTTTATCTACTTTGATTTTGTGCATATCTTATATATATTCTAGAAACATCTATTCACCCCCCTTAGACGTATCCATTGGTCCTACATTTGATATTAGAGCCTCCCTTATTATGCATAATGGATCACAGATAACTATTAGATCATAAGTGGGTCCTTTCATGCCCTTTGGTGTTATTGGAGCTCATAAGTCAAAGATAATTGAGGCTTGGATGCACAAACATCTATCAACTAACAATAAGATAACTAGTGATCTATAAAGAACGAATACAAAACGGAGAAATGAGGACACAACGATGTTATTTTCCAAAACATAAAACATGAACACAGTACAACACGTCAACAACGACAATAAATCAAGCCTTTATCCCATTAGTTGGGGTCAGTTACATGACTTCTTTGTTTCCACTGCACTTTATCAAATAAAAACTCCTCACCTTATTATGCCTTTTTTGGCTTTCTTCTTCCTCTTTTTTACATTGGTAAATCAAATAATCCAACTTTTCTTACAAAAATTTTATCAACCTGCAATTTATATGTACAAACCATCCAGGTCAAGTCTCTTCAAGCTTATCCTCAATTAAGCCCACTCCAGCTTCTCACGGATATACTTATTTTTTATCTTATCCTTTTACATATACTCGTTCATCCACCTTAGCATTCTCATTTCTGTGATATTGATCTTATTTGTGTGTTTCTGCTTTATAATTTAATATTAAATATCATATAACATCACTAGCCTTACAACAATTCTATAAAATCTATTTTTAAGTTTGGTAAAATTTTTCTATTATACAACACACTAGATGCATTCCTCCACTTTATCTATCTTGCTTGGATCCAACTAATAATATCATCATTTATTTCACCATTATTGATCTAAGATATTTAAACTACTCGTTGTTCCTGATAACTAAATTATCAATTAACATCTTCTCATTACAAGTGCTTTTATCTTTATTAAATTTATATTTCATATATTCAATATTTGATCTACTAAAACAAAAAAATTTAGATTCTAATGTATTTTTTTATAACTTGAATTTTTCCTTAATATATTTTCTAGTTTTATCAATGAAGATAATATCATTTACAAAAAGCATATACAAAGGCACTTTTTCTTAAAACTCAGACAATCAATACAAAGAGATATGAACTTAAAGCTGAACCTTGGTATAATCTAACTAAAATAAAAAAAATTCTTGATCAAACCCACTTGTGTTTTAACACATGTAACAATCTATTTATACATGTCATGAATAATTTGAATATAAACAGTACAAACCTTTTTTTAAAAAAATTCTTCAGAGCATTTTCCTTGAGATTTTATCATAAGTTTTTTAAAATCTATGAAAACCAATTACGAATCTTCTTTTTTTTCCCCTAAATACCTCTATTAAATATATTTGATGGCACCATACGTCAAATACAATAATAATAAAATTAATAATTCATACTTAAAGAATTATATAAAATATAGAATAAACTTAATTTTTTAAGTATAAATAACTTGTGAGGAACACAAAAGTCTTGTAAGATCAAAATAAAAATTTGAGAAGAGATGTCAGCATTGAAGAGATTTAAGATGCAGATTTAGAATTTACTTTACAAACTGAGTGGGAGAATAAGAACAAACGCAGTTTTACTTGCCAGGACAATCCAACGAGTATGAGAATAAAAGGTAAGAGCTCTTGGTGTTGAGCATGAGAGAAAGATAGAGGTGGAGTAAGAGTTTGAACCTTTTTGTGATCGGTTTGTTTTCGTGAGGCTCAAAGGTAATGAGGGAGGAAGAAATTTAATTTAATTTAATTTAGTTAGCTTATAATTTTAACTTATATTATGTAAAATTTTAATAATAATAAGAGATAAGTTTTTAATTTATTAAATAAAATCTTAACAATAGTAAAAATTTTAAATATAAATAAAAAAACAAAGAGGGTAGAAGTATCCATATATTTTAATTTTATATTCAGTATTAATAAAAAATAATATTAATAAATAAATTTAATAATAATACTAACTGTATCCAGTTCTATTCTATGGTATCCTAGAGGTGTCGTGCATATTAGAAGTATCTTACATCTCAAAGGTATCTTGAAAGTATCTCAGAAGCGTCCTTGTACATTAAAAAGTGTCATCGCGTGTCTAAAAAGTGTTCTTTAATTTTTAATACTACTTATTAGACATACCATGTGATGTGTCTAACATCGTGTCCCCCATGTCGGTATCCAACATGAATACAATGTAGTTTTTAGAAGTATCCATGCTTCATAGCTGACAATATCCTTATCTCAAGCAACTTTTAAATGTAATTGCTCATGCCTTTTATTTGAATAAAACTTATCACTTTTGACTCATTCGCGGTGATATTTGTGTAAATTCTAACATAATCTAGAACTTTATCAATTGCAAGTTAGAAATGCCAGTAAGTAAATTCCTTGATTTCTCCCTTATAAGATAACTCATCACCACATAATTACATGCATTACTCTATATAATAATCTTTACAATGAATCCCGTGTTATGTACTTATTAATAAATGTAATGTACTTGAATTGTATTAACAGTGCTAATATAATAAAAGTATGATATAATTGTCATTTCTACTTAAACATTACATGCTCTAGCTCATATTAATATTTTTAATATGTTAACATAGATTGTGAAATTATTTGAATGCGACAACACTCTCATACTTCATAGCAAGCTCAATTTTAATAAGAAAATCTAACTTAATGAAAAAATTATTACTTTTGCTAAAACAAATTTCATATATGTATAAATTATCTATTTAGACTTGGTTGAACAACTATTAGACTCTACACCTAGCTAAACATGATATAGCAGGTATTTCTATTTTGAAATAAAATTGGAGTATAAATCAGGATGTTAATCATATACTCAAAATAAGGAGGTTACAATGATGAATTGCAAAAAGTGTATTATGTATTATCATATACTAAAATTTAACATACTATGCTATATTAATCTAAATGTTAGAAAGGTAAATGACAAAATATCTACAAAATTAGTATGTCTGAGATATGGATATTGACACAAATGACTGATGATATTAGAGCGGATCCTATTTGAAAATATTATATTAAAAGGTGGGTGTGTATGGCACATCCTAAAAATAAGTGAAAAACATGTTTAAGGTGGTTGGCAGTGCCCCGCATCAACCATTAGAGGCTTTTGTACGTAAATGTGAGGGCATTCAAATTGAAATGCCAAAGAGAGGGAGGGGTAGATTAAAATTAGTTGGGACAGAATCACAAAGTAATCTTGAATCAAATGCACCCACGGAGTGTGTTGCTTTAATAAATAAAGCTGATGGAGAAGAGAAATTCATATAGGCAACCTAGAGTACTAATTACGTTTGAAATCCAAAACCTACTCACATTTTACTCAATTTAGGCTCAGATTTTCTTTAGACTCGAAATCAACTCACTTAAAAAGAAATAAATATAACTAGTAATTGACTCAATATATGTAGAAGGATATGCATTTAGGCTTTCCAAATTCCAATGTGTATATGATAGTTTGCAATATATGCATATTGTAGAGCCTAGAGGGTATACACTGAATAAATTAACATATAGACACATAATACAAGTAATCTAATTAAAAGAATATATGTAACATACATAAACATGTGAAATGAATATTCAAATCAAGAAATATGATTGATAACTAAGCTCAATTAAACATGAAAATCAACTCGAAAGTTAATTAGATTTTAATCGAATTGAATAAAACTCGACTAGAACTCGAAAACTATGAGTTCGAGTTCAAGTTGGAGCCAACTTGATCAAAATAGACTCATAATGGTGTCAAACATATAGTTGGGAACAACGTTTGTTGCTGTTATTGTTGTTGTTTGTGCTTAGACACAAGCAATAAACAAATAAAGTAACTTCACAACTTTAACTATTATATATCAAATACTTATATACTATAAAACACTGATACTTCATGAGACCTGACTATCTATATCGTATCCATAACAGATATGTATTCAATCACATAGCGTATCAATTTTTATTTTTATTTTATAAAAATGCGATACTTATTTGGTACCTATTTGATATTTCTAATTAAGAAATAATTAGATCAATCGGTTCGACCTTCACGATAAAATAATCAATATCTAGACTCGATGGTTAATAACGATAGAGTTACACACCAAGCTCACATGGTTGGAATCACAAAGAACTTAACACATGTTAGAGTTATGGCATGACAAAAAAAATTGGTATTCGAAAGGTGCTATATCCTTATTTTAGCTAACTCTTTTGCACGGTCTCATGGGCACCAGTCATGCCGCTGTTTTACTATCTTAGCTAACACTTTGTAATTACTTTGTTAAACATTAATTATGCTTTTTCTATCTTAATCGAGCTTGTATTATGGAAAAAATGAGACTTTGATATTTTTAATTTTACCTGTCTATTCAGTGAGTTATAGACTCGGGAAGAAGAGGGCGTGTATCTATTTTGATTACACAAATATATTTGAATTCAAGTCACAATAATTGTGTTATTTATCAATTGTATCTTGTTTATATTAAGTTAATTGATTTGAGTTCGATTTAGATAGAAATTAAGCCTAACCTACTGATATGTATTTAAAATATCATCTCATTTACATATTTTGTGATAGATTGAAAAGTAATTAAATAAATTTTATGATATTATTCTAAATTTAAAATTTTTTGAAATGTAATAGCTATTGAAAAATGTTTTCATCAAGAATGTTTAAGAATTTGAAAATGTAATTAATTTTAAAAAAAATACAAAGGATATTTTTGAAATTTATATCAATAATGTATATAAACCATTCTGGTTTATATTATATGAGATATACCTTAAATATATCAATACAACACTATTATATATATTTATATATATAATTGTCGTATCTTGATGTATTTATATCTTACTTTTTTAAGTTTGTCGTATTATTGTATCGTACTCATGCTTCTAAGTTGATATATATCTTACTCTGCATCTTATTGAAGTCATTGCTTTAGTTAAATTTATAAAAAAAAAAGATTTTTTTTTTTTGAATTTACATCATTCAAAGCCTAAAATCACAGAAACCACGTCAGAAAATCCAGAATGGTGCTTTGGAGTGTCCAAGTGTATCCTAACAGAAAATATCGCATGAACACAGAATACTCCTAAGTTCACATACTTCAAATGATAAAAATAAGAACAGAATACTCCTAAGTTCACATACTTCAAATGATAAAAATAAGAATCAGTGAAATGCATGCCACGATAAAAGTACATTATGCAAAGCAAAGCATAAAGATGATTAACATGACTTGAAACATTTCATTCCATGCCAAATAAAAAAATTCTTCATGCAATAGGGAATAAAAAAGCAAAACATAACAGAGAAATCGCAAACACTTTATGCGCATCTTTTCTCATAGCCGAAATACCCAAACCTAAACAAGGAATAGGGATGAAAATTAAATGAAGGTCCATAGTAATTTCTCTCGTCTATATGCCACCCCTTTCCCACTTGTGCTTATTACGCTACAGTCCTACATCAGATAACTCAGTCGATAATCAATCCAGTTAAACTTTCCTTCATGTTATGCAGGTCAACAGTCATCTGCACAACATCAGCGATCTACTGGCAGGGGTAATAAAGTCAAAACATAAAAATTGTAAAGTAAATTCATCATAACTGAAAGCACAATGTTAAATTCACACTATTGCTAGACTTCTTGTTAATCCATAAGATTGATGAAGCTTTTAAGTCCCCTATAACAATGAAAACAGTTTCAGTATATTATCACTTACAGTAACTCCATCACAGAGTACACCTTGAAGTTTCAGACATCTGCAATAACAAGAAAGGAGATTCTGGGAACGAAAACATGATCATACATAATCATCTAAGCTTTGTACAACAACAACGTGACAGATTTCATGTGTGAAGGAAGTAGATATGTGGCATCACCAAACAGCTTCCAGTCTTACAACACAAGAAATAGTTCAATTTGCAACTTTCAAAAAAAAAAGAAATAGTTCAATTTACTATTATCCACACGAATTAGCAAGAACAAGTTAACAAGCATCTGTACCCACAAAAGACCAAAAGAGTACATCCCAAAACTGTATCTCTTTCACCAAAGTTGGAGAGTTAAACAAAAAATATACAGATCACATACATCAATAGTCAACAGGAGGATGTTTAAGTGGATTGTATTAAACATGAGTATAATTCAAGAAGCTTACCAAAACACAATTCATATACAAGGAAAAAGGTGCAGTAACAAACTAGCCACACATGGCATGAGAGGCATTGGTAAATCATTCCTTATCACTAGAACAAATAATTAAAGCCAGATTTTTTCCATCTCCAAACTTTGAAGGTAAAAGGAATATTCAAATATTTTCCCATGAATCAAGCATGTGAAGTGTAATAGCTTGATGATGTTGAAATGTTACCTAGCATAGCATCCAAACTTGTTGCAGTGATATGACAACTTTGAGCAGTGGCAAGCTCCATTCCTGGTATGACCAATTGAGCTCAAGATGCTGTCTACATCAACAATAAAATTCATTATGTATTGGAAAAGGCATTAAGATGATGAAGTCTGACAAAACTTAAGTACTACAACAAAGACGAAGATTTATGTAAAACTATCCCAGTCTTCACTCTACAATGATATTAGTCTTCCATTAACCATGATATTCGAGTTAACCATGAAGTAACTGCTGAGCATAATACTTATAATTTATACTAATTAATAGGGATGAAAATAAAAATAAAAGCTACCCAATTCATCCATAACTCAAGCAAAAAATGAATAGGAGCAACTAAGAGGTAGAGTGATGAAAAGTAATGGATCAATCATTTAAAAATTATTTCTTGAGATGCTAATTTCATTGTTGCACATTAATTAATTTCCCTTGATCATGCTGAATAATCCAATGTTGTGGTCCAACCATTCATTGTTGACAAATTGAATTAAAATCAATGGCAAAACAGAAATTAGTCCAAGTAGACAATAATTCTTGAAATAATAAGAGTTAACCTTTAAGTAGTTATAACTGCACCAATTTGATGAAATGCTCAGTCTATACAACTTGATGTGGGATTAACTATAAGTATCATATCGGCTAATTTACATATTTAATTGAATTAACTACGATCAATCTTAGTAGTAATTAGCTACTCATTAGCCCTATATAAACATCTAAATCTTAGCTCTAATGTTATTTTGTTCAGCCGTTCAGGGGATTGCAGTGGCTAGCACTCCAAGAGATTGATCTGGTCAATTATGTGAGTAGGCGACAAATGGAGTGGCTAGCTATGTGAGGTGAGGGGCTGGCCAATGGAGTGGCCAGATACATGGGGGTGAGGGGCCAATGGAGTTCCCATCTTACATGTTCTTCAAAAAAAGCCATAATTTTTTTCCTCTATACCTTTTCTTTCCTCTAACAGGAATCGCGCTGGAAAGGTTTTTGTAACTACCATAGCATGTGAAAAAAAAAAGATGAAGAACAGTTCATGTAAAAACAATATTTAAAATATAATTACAAATGTGATATTATTGAGGCACTTCATGCCAAACAAAGAGCAAAACAATATAGTTTAGCATAAATTAAATAGATTTCCTATTTCACGTAGGTCCACAATTAAAAATGTTTCACTGTGGTCCTTTTCCATCTATAAAAATATTTCAATCGAGTCCTTATTAAAAAATTTCTATCAAATATTTCATTAAGTATAATTATTTAATAAGTTTTCCCTTATATTAGTTCCTGTATAAAAAAAAACTAATTTATTCGCTTTATCTCTCTCCTCTCCCGCCCCCCTTTCTCCATCCTCCGTCTCTTCCCAGTCATCTACCTCATTCTCCACTGTCCAAAGGGCAATCTATGTAATGGAAGTGGTGTATTCTTTCTGGTGGTGTTCATCGAGGTGGCTGTTGGTGAACATTGTAGCAAGTACAATTTCAATGAGTTTCTGTGGTTTTCAACTTATCGTAATAGAGGAGTGGCAATTTCGAATAAGCTTTGTGTTGGAATCTCCCACAGTGTGAAGATGGTTGAAGTAAAAGTGTGGTAGCTGACAAAGGTAACTAAAGGAGGAAACGAGAATAACAGATGGATTATGAATATTAGTCTTAAAAGTTGAGAAGGCAAACAAGCTCAACCCTAACACTCTCTCTCTTTTGAGCCTTCTCTATCATTTCTGGTGGAAGAAGAAGATCAAGCTTGCAATGATTCGTCGATAGGGAAGTGGGCAGCAACACCAAAGAGGATGAATCGGCCCTAAAGTTGTGAGAGAGAGAGGCAAAAGAGTAGGGCACTTTAGTTATTTCATCACTAGTTAACGAAAAACATGACGAAAAGACCCAATTGAGTATTATTAGTAAAATAATGACTACAATGAACATTTTCAATTTTGTATATCTGCATAAAATAGGGGCCTACCTCAATGGCCTAGATGAACATACCCTATATAGTTTAATATCTCCACAAAATTGTGACCAAAATTGAGGATAATATCATCACGATAAAACAATCTTCCTATCATTTATTCATTATTCTACCATGTATTTTATTTAAAGCAAAGCATGAGCCATATATCAGGTATATATGAAAAATTGCTCTTAAGCTTACATGTTATCACAGAAGAATTCACTTTATTCTTACATGCCCCTAGCGCACAAGCTCATTAGCCTTCTATATCAGAGATTTTTTAATCTAACACTAAAAATAATTAAGGAACGCATGGGATAGAAACTGACATCTTTAGCTCTTATAGACCAATTAAATCTCTGATAACCAACTAATCTAAAAACTTAAGGCTATTGGTACTAACCATGAATAACTCTATTTTTGTCAAAGTTGCGCTAAAACTGATGTCAAGACTCCAAGGCTTGCACTTGAGAAATTAGGCTTTGATCAGATATTATCTAGCAACTAACACATGTAAAAGATTGAGGTTACGGTATTTGGAACAACGATACAGTTTACTCTTAAAATATCATTATAATCATCCTTTCTCAAGCATGTTAGGCGCCATGAAGAATTCGATATTGTGCTTAATTGTACTGGTTATATTAACATAGCAAACATTTCAAGACAATTTAGATGGGGGCTAAGCACTGAAGACAAGGGAATAAACTGCTTTATATTCATGTCTACGCAGTATAATTATATTCGCACTTTTACAGGGGAGATGCAGTTCATGTATGTTATCACTAGAAAATATTAGATTGTTGGTAGTTACAATGATTTCCAGACAGTATGATCAAGTGACATGTTTCCAAGAGTGTTGTATCAACATTGCCGAGCTGTTAAATTACTGATCTGGTCTTTCCTTAAATGGTAATTCCAGAGCAATACAATACATACGAGACCAAATTATCTATACGCAAAATACTCCATATCTGGGACTTCCAAGGTCATGGTGAGAGATTCCTGATTCTTGTTTGCTCATTTCTGCAATGACAGCAATTGAACCATGCTTGCAGGAGTTTCTGTAATTATTATTATTAGATTTATTTTCTTTATTTACATTTTAAGTTGTGACCAGTACTGGATCTTGCCAATATAAAAGAAGAACAAGGAAGACCAAATTTGACATAGCGAGAAACTACCAAAAAGAATCTCATCTACTTAAAAATAAATAAGGACATGTTATTTGATAAAGTACAATAGAAACAAAGGATTCATGTAGTCAACCATACTTAGTGGCATAAAGGCAAGATTGTTGTTGTTGTTGATATTGTAATGTCAGACCATATTTGTGTTAAACTATTCCCTAACTCCATTGTAATCCCTCTTCTATTATACATAGGACAAGTTTAATAAGTTTAATCTGCATCTTGATCTCAACTGATGCAAGATAAATGCAGTTTAAGATCAAATAATTCTTGACTAATTTTTACAGATAGCATGTTTAATAAAAAAAAATTGATCATGTAATCCCACGCAAGCAAACTTTTATGAAATTGCTAAATTAAAATTAGATCGAAAGTAAATTAGGATTCACCTTCTAGATTAGGGCGATCTAAATCTTTCATAATCTTAGAAATAGGAAATTGGAATTTTTGTGCTCTCACTAAATTTTCATGCAAATTGGTTTCAAGGTTCACTTAGATGACCAATCAAATAATTCCAATAAAAGAAATAGATTGTGAATTGAGCAACAATTCAAAAAGTAGAAATTACTTAAAGCAGAGAAAAAATGTAAATCACGTGAAAATTGATGTTTACTTGGACCTGAGTTCAAACACCATGTAGTGAAGAAAAAAAGCAAAAGGAGCCACTGGTTTGAAGGCACACCAAAGCATAAGAATAACTATAACATAGTGTGACAGGGCTAGGATAAAAGTGCTTGCTTTATGTTGTGGAATTGAATTCATAGAATACACAGAAACTGGAGGCCCAAGAGAAGCGGATTAGGCCTATAGTACTTTAGAGGGGAAGCTTCCATTGCATTTGTTCAAGGAGGGCGCTAGAGATATCTTTTTTTTATCGTTAGGCACTAGAGATATCTTAAGGTGAACAATAGAAGGTATAGGTTACAAAAGAATTACTTCAGGTGCTGACTAGGCCTTCAAAGAGAAAAGATGATACTGAAAATTTTTAATGGAACTAACTCCCATGAGTGAGGAATGAGATAAAGTGTGCCGGTAAATTCTCACACTGTTATTAGTCTTTTCAAAAAATTCAAATTCTCACATTGTAATCAATCTGATTTCAAACCAAGCCAAGCTAGTGCTGACTTGAGATCAGATTGAACAAAATTTAAATGACTCAAAATCGAATTGAAAGCATATAGGTTTTGATTTTTGAATTAGCTCAAATCAATCGAAATTGACTTCAAATTGGCTCAAACCCATTTCAAGATGGGTCAAAATGTTGAGTTCAATCTACCTCTTCATCTTCGCATAACCACTCCTAAATGCATATCGTGCATATCAATGACTTGCCTTCATCATAATGTCTTTTTCTTTGCAATTATCATATTCTTCAACCATAACAGGATTAGCTTTAACTCATCCTTAGATGTAGGGGGTGTCCTCAATAGTCCGATTGATGTTCAAAATCTTAATAGCATAGTCATGGATCTTCTAAAAAAGCAACTGACATATCCTACTCCAATTATTCTCTTTATGTCAGTCCTTAACATCTTAGGTCACTATAATTTGTGTCATTTGAGTCCTAACAGTTTTTGCTACTTTTTAAAAATTAAGCGCCCCACGAACTAAACTCTTCTACATAAAATGAATAATGGATGTTGAACTACCAAGAATACACTCTCCTACCTATCTATCTATTCTTCTTCCCTCTCCCATCTATCCCCCACTGCTCTCCCTCTCCTCTATCTTCTATCTCAATTTTGATCAGAAAAATTAGATAGAAATTTAAAAATTATAAAAAAAATAATCAAAATTAAAACTCATAAAATTAGTTCAAGATTAATACTCAATTGTAAAGATAAATTAAAATTTTATATAAAAATTAATATAATTTATCAAATTTGGTTTGAGATTAAATTATATATAATAAACAAGTTTAATTAACCATCATTTTGTATAATATTTATTATTATTACAATTTCTTGCAATTAAATTTTAATGTGTTCCCGAGAAATTTTCAAGTATCTAGAACGTCAATGATTTATTAAAAAATATTTTTGTTTTCCAAAATATCACTTGTTGCTTTTATAAAATTGTAAACGATGGTGTTTTTATAAAGTAATAATACTTTAGTAAAAATTTAAATAGTACATATTATTTCTATAAAGCACATTAAAAAATTATTTACTAAAAGATGTCATAATTATATCTAATAATGCAATATGTTGCTTAATTAAACTTATTTATTTCAATAATAGCATAATATTAATCACAAATAAATTTAATAATTTAATTTGTCATTAGCATTGATTTAAACATTAATTCTTAAGTAATTTTTATTAGTTTTAATCTCAAACTAATTTCTCTATCTAATTTCTCTGACTAAAATAGAGAGAGATGAGAGAGAAGGAGAGAGAGAGAGATAGAGAAGAGAAAAAAACTATAGAGAGAAGAGGAAGAAAGAGAAGAGAGAATACAGAAAGATCATCTTGGCAAAATATATTTTATTAGGGCAAAACTATCATTTTATGTAATTTAACAGTAGGATAAAAGAAAGGACCCAAAATGTATTATGTGTTAATTTATAAGCACTTTAATGTAAGTGTTTTTATTTTTTGGACCTATTATTAATTAGGGGTAATTTCATCTAATCGCTTGAGCCAGACCTTCGATTCCATGAAATTCCATAAAAATGAAAACGTGGCATAGAGGCCCCTCCTGCCAAAAAGGTTTTTCAACTTGGTTCTTTTTAATGGATTCTTTAAGTTTTACGGTTAAACTATTATTTTTAAAAATTTAAAAAATATATTTAGACATTTAAAATAACTATTGTAGGCTAAGATGTAGAGAAGAAGGAAAAAATTAATGTTATAATACGATTTAGAAATGCTTAAATTTGATCATAAATTTGATTTTAAATAGTTTTTAAAGTAACATTTTTTGTTTAGCTAGGTTAATTTTAACCTAATTATTTTTGACCAAGCGTATCATATCATACATAAAATATAATATTAAAACTTAAATATATTTCACATCATACACATTTCTCAAATAAAAAATTAAGTTTATTTCACATCTTAAATACTAAAATAATAACTTACATTACATCCCTCACGCATTTCAACATAATAACTTTATTTCACATAATTCATAACTCCCAACAAAAAAAATCACCTTTGTTTAACTTTAACCTTGTTAAAGTTAACTCTTTGCAAACAAACACACCTAGATTTTCAAAAGATTTTTTATTTTTCTTGATTTTTGGTAACTTCTAGAAAATTTTTGAAAAAAGATCTATTTGAGAAAAGGTCTAAGGGTAATTTAGGTGTAACACAAAATGCACAAGTTACTTAAGGCATACTTTTTGCTATTCCATGACATGTGATTTTTAATGAAAAGCATTAAAATAGATCTAATTCAAGTACAAGACATAATAACAGAGACCAAATTGAATAATTTAATGAACCACGAGGACCTAATTGAAAGACAATGAAAAATGTGAACAAACATAAAAGATACCTAAAATTACAAGTTTCGGTAAGAAATTTATTCTTCGTTTTATTTGTTAATCAAAGTACATGTTTATGTTAAACTTTATTTCAGATACATTATATTTCCTCTCCAATTACATATAGAAGAAGTTTTGTACTAATTTTGAATAGAGTTTGTTTGTAACTCTATTTATAATTAGTTGATGATAGAGGAATGAGTAAACTAGAGCTTAATGGAATCCCGCCTCACAATCATAAGAATACATAAAAACAATAATAATAATAATAATAATAATAATAATAATAATAATAATAATAATAATAATAAGATCAATTAATAATCCAAAAGATTAATGTAACATTCCGGTAAAATTTAAATTAGATTGTAATTAGTTTACTTATTATGATGAAATTAATTTTATTTATATGAAATTAATTATTTAAAATTAAATATATGGAATATTTAATGTTTGTTATGTGATTTGAAATATAAAATGGTTGAAATTAATATTTAATTTAATTAAATCTCATAATTTAAAATTCAAATCTAATGAATTTAATTACCTATTAAATTTTCATAACTACCTCTTTAAATTAAGGCTAAGTGGAATTGACCAAATTACCCTCAAATTATGATTTAGAATAAGAAATATAATTTTTCACCCTAAATACCGATTTAACTTTCCTCTCCCATAATCGTCGCCGGCCTAGAAAGAGAAACGCGTAGAAGAGAGAGAAGAGGCTCTCAAATCTTCCCTAGTTCATCGATTTCTCTCCGATTTTTTGCATTCTCAATATTTTCTCGCATCTTAGAACCGGATTTAGAGTTTTTGGAGCAATCTTTTTTTCGGATCTCAAGAAAAACCAAGAATTATAGTGAATTCGAGGTACGCTTTACCCTAACTTTGCTATTTTAAATTAAATATCTGAATTTAAGAATTATTTTGAGAAAAGGTTGATTTCACATGTTAAATCAATGGATTAGATCTATGATTTGTGCGTGTATCATTATATTATTGGTCTCCATATTTTATTTATTATTAAATCTGCTCAAAAATTGTGATTACATGCTTATTTCAAAAATTTAATTACTAGAATAATATAAAAAAATCTCCCTTTCTTTGTATCGTTACGAATTAAAATTTTTTAAGCAATTAAATGATATTATTCTAATTAACCTAATGTTTAAACAGTTAAATAATTTTTATAAATTAATCTAACTCAAAATTATATGCTTTTGTTTCGTAATTTCACTGTAAGTTGAATCCATGGCTTTATCATTTAAATTTCATGTTTCCTGTAGCTAACTAAGAAAATGTTTAGAATAAATGATGCTTTGATGAGTCTTTCATTTGGTTGACTTTATACAACAACAACAACAACAACCAAGCCTTAATCCCACTAGGTGGGGTCGGCTACATGAATCCTTTGTTTCCATTGCGTCTATCATTTAACAAATCTTATCTAAGTTTACAGTAACTCAAGATCAACTCCTTAGTTCTTGCCTGTCTTCTTTGGTCTCCGCTCTTCCTCTTTGTACAATGGGCAATCCAGTACTCAATTTTTCTCTAACTGGAGCTTCAATTGGCCGCGATTTAGATGTCCAACTACCATCCCGAAGCCGACTTTCTCTAAGTTTAATCCTCATTGGCTGCAACACCAACTTTCTTTCGGATATACTCATTTTTCATTCATCGTTTCTGTATATCACACATCACACCTATACAACTCATTTCTACAACATTTATTTATTTTGTATTGTTCTTCTATTGAGCAGCATAAGCACCGAAATATATCATCGCTGGTCATCGCATACAACAGTTTCTATAAAATTTACCCGTAATTTATGGATGGGATTTATCTATCGCATAAACAACTCAGAAGCATTTCTCCACTTTTACCCAGCTGCTTGGATCCTGCTTAATAAGTCATTATCTATTTCGCCATCCATTGTAAATTGATCCAAGGTATCTAAAGCGCTCACTCTTCTTGACAATTTTGATCACAATGTCAGCACTCTCCAAAAATATAACTATTTCTTTCTTGACTAAATGTGCACTCCATCATATTAGTTTTTTGATCTACTGAGATGCAACCTTTAGATTCTAGAGCATTCCCTCCAAGCCTAGTTTCGCTTAGCTCCCTCTTTAGTTTCTCAATTAAGGACAAATATCTCTGCGCAGAGCACATACACCAAGCACTTTCATCTTGGAATGTCCAGTCATGACTTCCATAATCAAAGCAAAAAAGATACGGACTTAAAGCTGACGCCGTTGTGTAATCAACGCTAATAGGAAAATCCCTTAGTCAACCTCCCTTGTGTCCGAACAGAAGGTAACAGCTCCTTCATACATGTCTTTAATAACTGAATATAAGCAGTGCATACTCTTTCTTTTCAAAACTCTCCAATAGTACTTCTCTTGAGACTTATCATAGACTTTTCCAATCAAATAAAAACCAAATGTAAAGTTTTCTTCTCTACCTTAAAATTTCTCCATTAAACTTCTTAATAAATGAATGGCTTTCTATAGTAGATCTACCCTGGATAAAACCAAACTGATTCATCTGATACATAGTATTTCATGGCGTACCTTTGTTCGACACCCTCTCCCAAAGTTTTAAAGTATGAAACTCATTAATTTAATTCTCTATAAATTGCACAATTTTGTAGCAATCGCCTTATGTTTCTTATAAAAGGTTACTAATGATACTCTTTCTCGCCACTTCAAAATTTGGCATCCTTTTAGTCTTCAAGATCATATTAAACAACATCTAGTAAGCCAAGAAACTCCTTCATCTCCTAAGCACTGCCAAACCATCAATTGGATGTTATCTGGTCCTACTGCTTTTTTATGTTCATCTTCTTTAAAGCTTTCCAGACTTCAGCTTTACTAATACGTCGGATGTAAGAGTAATTTTTACTTTCTTTTAGGGTGTCTGAATTCTGTAAAATCAATTGAATTTTCACAATCTTCATTGAAAAGCGTTGAAAGTAACTCATCCATCTATTTTTGATATCTTCTTCTATAAAAAGTACTCTTTGATTTTCATCTTTAATACATTTTACTTCAGTTAAATCTTTAGTTTTCTATCTCTTACCTTGGCAATCCTATATAATTGTCTTTCTCCTTCTTTAGTGTCTAGCTTTTTTATATAAATCCTCAAAAGCCATATTTTTTGCATTGCCTATTGCTTTCTTAGACTCTCGTCGAGCCACTTTATATTTCTCCCACTTATCATTATTTTTGTTTTATAACCAATCTCTTAAACAAATCTTCTTCTCCTTAATTTTTTGTACATCATCTTTCCAACCACCAAGTATCTTTATTATTTGGAATCATTCCTTTGGATTCTCCCAGCACATCCTTTGCCACCTTACGAATACAGTTAGCAACTGTCAACCACATAAGATCAGTTTCCCCGTTAATTAGAAGATTGATAATATGGTTGTGATTTATATGGATGTTTTAAATCCTAGTTAAAATTCGAGTCAAGCTACAACTATTTAATTACAAATATATAATTACTTTTCTCAATTGTAACACCCACTAGAAGGGCAAGTGTACGGACTTGCATGGGTAAATAAGTGCACAAACTGGTCATCACACTCGATGAAATTAATTATTTGAGCAAGTATATGGACTAGCCAATTTAATAAATTATAATACAAGAATTTTAATGCCATAATGGATTAAATTTAAATGTGATTTCTTTGGGATTACGCATCTGCCTTAGTGGAGAATATGATGTGATATTTGGCACGACGGTATCCATTGGCAGTTTCCAACTGTCATGGGAGATGACGATCCCCAAAGCAGATATGTGTCTGATGTGGATACGTGCCCATTAGAGGTTCTCACATGATATTTGGCGCGACGACGTACATTGGATATGCCTATGGAAGGCTATTCATGGAGATGACAATCCTCAAATGTGTAAAGGACAGCTGAGGCGTAGTACGAGAAATCACGGGCCCAAAAGATAAAAGTAAAATTAATAAAACAAATTTGTCTGTTACTTATATTTTTATTATTTCTGTTTACATACTGATGTTGTAATTACTATGTAAATCATATCATGTTTATTTAATATTTATTGTTCACATTATGCTATACTATTTATTTATCCTACATGCAAGCTTAATTGAAAGTTATGTTATACATGTTTAATTGTTTGTTATTCCTATTACATCATGTCAACATGCTATTATTATCATCATCAATATTATTATTATTTAATATTTTTATTTAAAGGCTTTGTTAGTGTACAACCTACGAGTCTGTTCTAACGAACTCTGTCACTAACGTGGCAGGTACTGGAGTACTTAATCACAGAAATGAGGAGATTGCTAGTCAGGAAAAAAATTAGTTTATTTCTTTATTTCTTTAGAGAGATTCTGCCTTATTTGCTTTAGCTGAATGTTTATTTCTGTTTTACATTATAATAATGCGAACTCGTGTCGTAGCATCTGATTTACTTAATTTTCTTTCGCTGTTAATTTTCTTTTCATTCTCCCCTAACTTAGATAAAATTTTAGTGTGACAGCTAGGGTCGTCATAATTAAGTTCTCACAAAACATTTCCAAGAACTCTTAAGATTTCTTTGCAATGCTCATATGCAATTACAAAACAAAACAAATCATTAAAACAACTCATATTGAAAGAATTGGGTGATATGAGTAAGCAAAGCTAAACTAATATGCACTTGAACGGAATAAAATAAGAACACAACTTCCTCAATTCTGCATCCAATCTTATTAATTTCTTGAAAAAAACTCATGACTTTAGAATTAATATGATTCAAATCAAAGGATGAGGCATAAAAGTTAAGTAGATCATCAATATTTCACAATTACAAAAATCTTGTAATTTAGGAACACAGATTGTCTTAATTTTAAGTTTATTGCTGAAAGACCCAAAAAATCAGACTTTGTACAGTGATCAGCAATTCAGAAAAGGTAAAACATTTGATTTGCATAAGAACCTCTACCCTCTCCCCTTCTTTTCCCTACATGATTTCTGCTTATACAGACACGTGACACCACTATTTACTGCACCATTTTTTCCTTTATATTTCATATTTTAGGAGCAGAAAATTTGATTCATTTATCATGAATGCTTTAATGAAATCAATGACTACAATGAAAATAGACCTAAACAGCAACCACCTTCACAAACTTGTATTTCACCATACTAGCAGCCACTCCATTAAACATGATTACAAAAAAACGTGAGAAACTGGAGTTAGGAGGTACCCCACAATTCCATCCTCAAGAGTAACATCGTTAAGAAAATATACAAGACACGAGAAACATTGCAGCCACCAGAAAAGTCGACCATCTTGTTATTTTCCGTGCAATCAGTTGTTGCACACAAATGTCAAATGTAAATATTGGCTTTGCTAACACATTGCTAATAAGAAATGTATACCAAATGTCTATGCATGAAAAAAAAATATAACACGACCACCATTATAATCGAAAACAACCAGAACTAATGGAAACTCAAAGTTAAAGTTTAAGCACAGACACAAAAGAAGAATTTGATATGTGGATAATATGGCATGCGATGTCTACCTGGAATTTCTAATTCACTAATGTTACCACCAAAACCTGGAAGTAGTGCTCGCTCAGCTGCTTCATCCAAGCACCTTTTTACAACAAAAAAACAAGATAATAGCTTTATCAAAATAGGTTAGATGAATATGAAGTTAATACCAATGGTGGGGGAATTTTTCATGTAAACTGAATTAACATACTCCTGCAGATGTGTCTCCCAGTACAACTGCCGCCAGTCTTCAATTTGGGCTTTTGCATCATGCATTTCTACTTCATAATTGGCTTCTGGGAAACTAACCTGATTTTTCTTTGTCACGTTTTCAGGCCATCGCACCTTATAGAATGATTCCCATGCTGAGTTTAAACTGTAGCACCTAAAATAAAAATGCTCTGATAACTTTATTTCTGATGCCCCAAACTGGTGCTAGATTTTATCATACCTCCCACATTTTATTCCACCACTGATGTTACTGATTGCAGATATCTCCAATGTATTGCTACCAATTGAGCTATAAGACGGACATTGTTAAAAAATCGTCCTATACCAACGGTAAAATTGTGAAACTCAGAATTTTAAGTAAAAGGACATTTTAGAAGAACTTCTGCTATCAAAAGCTGGTGAGCGGTCACTAACAGTTCATGAATGACTTGCAACGCCAATGGAGGCAGGCTAATCAGTAAGTTATCAAGAAATTCTGATGGAAGATCAAATACATCTTGTGCATGCTCATATCCTGATATTCAGCATAAATGAAAAGCATCTAAGTATCACTACATGAAAAGAGAAAAGTCAACACATAATTCTTATAGCAGGACAAACCATGAATAATTCCCCATGCGAGTGACTTTAGACACAAAGATAACAAAGATGGAACCTTCTCCATGGGAAATTATCTTTCAATCCAAGACCTGTATTTCCAATATTATTTCAACAATTGCTGGTCACAAGAGTTAGAATATCATATTAAAGAATGAAAAAAGATGGTTTTTCTAATGTTTGCTCATACTACACCATGTATATTAATGAAGACAAATTCATTCTTATAAGATGAGTTGGAATGTGGCTTAACATGGTATCAAATAGGATTCTACAACCCTAGAATGCCATCTTGCTACAACTATCGTGAAAAGATGTTGACCTCGCAATAGTGAAAAGCCTCCTCTAGACTTATTGCCTCTCTCATCATGTGCAGAGACCCTACCAAAGGAAGAGCTATAAAGGTGAGGGTGTTCGTTGAAGAGCTGCCCATCGGGCACCAGTTCTTCCACCCCAGACAGGTGTGTTTTAGCAGTACAAATCATAGCTAAGCCTATGAAACTGTAGAATAATAATCTAAATCTGAGATTTAGTATCACAATCCTCATGTTGGTGTTGTCAGTCACGGCTTCTTCTATTGCAATGATTGAATCAAAACCTCTTCAACCATTACTATCACAATTAATTTAATGGCACTATCTTCTTTGGTCAAGTGCTTCCAATTTCTCGTGGGTCCATCTTGATTTCCTCCTACAAACAAGACTAGTAGTGTCAAGTATGTCAATGGCAAGTCTCCTATGCACCTCTCACATGAATGTTCAATAGTCTAGATTTAAAACCATCAATTGTTTCTATTGTAATATTTCAAGAATCACCAAAAGCAAATAAAGGATTTTCTTCGCTCAATGTTGCTTCAGGATAACGGCAATCTATGTAGTTTTTATTCAAAGTTCTTCCCTTTGTAATAAAGGCATTTATCTGTATAGCTTTATTACAATGCCTGACAAGAAAAGGGTAATGCAATATTGCAGTACAAAACATTCTCAACTGATCCTGCTATTTGGCAAAAACAAGACAAATGACTAAAAAGAAAAAAAAAAGATAATTGAGTATAGATGACCAAGTTATTATTTAGCCTCCATCAATCACTTCAATCGATTTAGTGTCAGTTGATGGCTACTAGTGTTATCCCAAAAATCATAACTACATTATCTTTAGCCCTTCATATTATTAAGCTTGCTTCTCGTATGGGGTCTTCTATTAATAAATCAACTATTTATGTTGGTATCAAGGGTCTCATGCTAGTGGTTGCACTCTTGGTGGTTGTTCTACTTATTGGGATAACAAGAAATCCCTAACATCGATGACTCAAATCAGATCACACAATGGATTTTATGGCTCAACATAAATTAACTTTATATATAATTCAATCATTTTATTGAGATTTTCCATTAAAATTTTCTTGATCCATTCGAGTAAAAATAATTTTATTAGGTTATTTTATTGTTGTGGTAATTTGTTTAAACTCATATTTAATATTTTGGTTTTAAGGTAGGACAACCTCCTTATATATAATTAGTAATTAGTCATTGTGATATATACTATGATTTACAAAATTTGAGTTTAATTGGGAGGACATAAATCTAGTGCAAGATATGATATCTGATAAAAGTGAGAGTTGGAACCTTGGACGAGAATCTTTAAAGCAATGTTATACCAAATAATCATTTTTCACATTACTCCCTCTTTGATCAAGCCTCCAACCACCTCCTACCTATCCATCAATGAATTCTAAGGTTTCTGCAATAAAGCTCATCACTTGCAGCCACAACCATAAAAGGGCCTTGCATCCACCAAATCAATCCAATGTCGCTGACCTATCACAACTTCGACAAGACAACCAGTACTTAATCCACCTCTTGTCTTGTCATGAAGGCCAAGCCGCTAATTCCCACATTGACACTAATCCCCATATCATCAATTCTACAAAACCAATAAGAACATTTTCATGTGAATCCTAAAGGCCAAAATAATTAGTCATGATCTCATTCACCTCTTCCATGTACCATTTATTTGAGGAATAGATTGGTGATGTCACCATCAACGAACCATGTATATGGTTATCCATGAGACAATCCTATGCTATAATCCAAGTGAATAAGTATTGATCCTCAGCAATAACAGCAACAACAACTAAATTTTTGTTCCACTAGGTTAATAAGTATTGATCCTCATTTGATAGAAATTATTTGCTCTTCTAGTTAATTTCAATTAAAATTACCTGATTGGATTGGCTCAAAATGGTGATCTATATCTAATTAAGAAATCTAAAGATCAAGTGAGATAAATTATCATTGAAATTAAATCAATTTGATGGACCAAATCTAACTTCAGAAATTTGAATATACCTACAACTTAATTCTATTTAAATTTCGAAGTAGTTGCATTCATATTTCTCAAATATTACATAATTGATTTTAGAAAATAATTGAATTTTTGTGTGGCGCATTGTCAATTAAGATTGCGATCATAATTTGCATATAATGTGAATTTTGTCCTACATATCAGAATGTAAGTTAGGTTAGGGAACTTTAAGGTATCTCATGTTCCATATTTTTTATATCAGGTGTCATCTTTATTTTGCATATTCATGATGTTCAATTCTCCATCTGCCTCTGCCATGGAACCCTGTAGGAAGTATATCTTGCATAACCTTGCTTTTAGATTTGACTGATGGAGACAATGTTGAATCATATGGGAAAGACCCCTCAAAGTCCACCTTTTTCAAGATAAGACAAGAAAAGAGTTGTGATTCCCTTAAAAAGAGTAATACTTTAGTACTTATCTCTATTTATAACAGATCCTACTTTCGTTGATGGGCAAAGTATAAAACAATCACCAAACATTTATCCCAGTAAGTCGTGTTGGATATATGAATCTGGATGAAAAATGCAGAAGATTGCTTTTTTTTCCGGAAGAACGGTCTATTTGTCATTAAGCAATCATTAGCCAACATAAAATTTATCGAACCATCATAATATCATGAGAGAAGTATGAGTAGCAAAACATCACACCTTTTGAGGTAGTCAATGTTGAATGAGAAAAGAATACCATAAAACATGGTCTCGTCCCTCACATTTACTAGACTTGCACACAGTCTACTGCAAATGAGAATCTAACTTACACTATCATTTATAATAGAGTAAATTACTAAAAATCCCTATAGCTAAATCAAAATTATACTTTGGTCCATGATTTTTAAAAACTGACTGAAAGATCTCTCATTCAAACATCATAATATTCAAAATTCGAAAAGTAAACTTAATTACATAAAAGGTCCAAAAAGATGGATTCTGTAAGGAATATTTCGTTATCATATTATTGAAATTCCAATTTCCCTCCCTCCCCCCTTTCTCTTTCTCCCTTTCTCCTCCCTCTCCCTCTCCCTCCTCCTCTCCCTCTCTTTCTCACTCTCTCACCTCCCTACTCTTTCTCTCTCTCTCTCACAGCAGTGATGGGAAGCCCAAAGACATGGCCGCCCTCCCCCTCTCCCTTGGCACGATCAAAGGGGGTCAGGCCAACGTTGCCACCCCTCTCACTCTCCCTCTCTCTTAGCTCACAGCCATGGCCACTCTCCCTCTCCCTCCCTCTCCCCCTCCCCCTCCCTCCCTCTCTATGCAAGATCTGAAATTTTTCTCTGTATAGTAATGGGAAGCGAACAACCATAGCCGCCCTATCTCTCACTCTTTCTCGGAACTTCATGGGCATTCATAAAAAAAATCCATCATTCAACTCCAAAATTATTAACATTCATTCCACCAAAACAATCTCACTTTTGCAAGTATATATTCCAATCAATCTCTTAGGACTAAATATAGGGTCATTAACTTCTGGCTCATGTATCAATTAAGCCCATACCTAATATTACGTTTCACAACTTTTTACAACCACAATATTATGAACTATTCTAAGTAGTTAAAACTACTGGAATTCAACCATCTATAACTGAGTTTATGAACCCCAAAATAAATTCCGCCAATAATCAACACACTTTTATTGAATAGATCCGCAAGGGTGATTAACCTACAAAGCGTCTTCCTTTAAAAAGTGCAAGAAGACCACCACATACTTATTTTAACATCTTTGCGCTGGAACAGGAGAAGCTGCAACAAGGCGGAAACTTCTAGGTTACCCCGGGATTGGAGCATGGAGAATGAAGAGAAGCTAACAGAGATTTGGCAAGTCTAGTCGTCTTCTTCCGGTGACTCGAATGAGAGGAGAGTGAATAGGGAGGCTGGATAAAGGTATAGAACCGAGTACCTGAATTTCATCATCAACTATGGGGCGAGATCTCCAGGAGCCAGAAGAAGGACGCCTTGGTATTCAAATTGAAGGAGACAGGCCGAGAAGAAAGGGTACGGACGAGAACCGCCCGACCGTCCGAGTTAACTCGTTTTAACTAAAAAATTTAAAGAAATATTTACATATATCACCCTAAACATCTATTATTTTCATACAATATCTCAAAAATTTATTTTTTTCACACAACACCCCGAATCAAGAACAAAGTAATACTTATAAATTCACCTCAAAATAAGAAGCACTACCTGAAAATAATAAATTTTGGTGGTGTCATTTAAAAATAATAGAATTTTGAAAGTTCAATTTCAGTCACAACTTAAAAATATTAATTTCAAAAATTTTAATATTTTCAATAATTTTAATATCAATATAAATTATTTTAATTTTATAAATTTAAAATTAAATTTAATAATAATAATAATAATAATTAAATATTATTTTTTGGAAAGAGATGAGTTTCAATAGTTTCGGCTGAATTTCAACAGTTTCAATCAAATTTTAGTAGTTTCAGTTCTATCAAAACTACCTAGTTTGGGCCGAAACTGAAACTCGGTAACTTTTTCGAATCGATTTTCAGTCGAGTTTTAAAATCTTGATTTAAACTTGAAGCTGATTTGAGTTTTAATCGAATTAACTCAAATCTTTTAAAAAAATATTAATTTTTTTTTTTGCTATCAAAAGAAATGAATCAACTATTAATCAAAATATTATTATCTTTAAATAATATACAAAAATGTAAAATAATGTCAAGATAATATTAATGCACTACTATATATATGCCACTTAAATTATATAATTATCATTCCATTTCAAATTAGATTTTACTTTTGTTTTATGATTTCTTTGTAAAACAACATTAAGGGGTGTTCTTATAAAAAAAAAAAATTAAGGAGTCATTTGATTCATTATTATCTTAGTGTTATGTTATGTAATATAGACATTATAATATCTAAATGTTATCTTTTCACTAATAATTTTATAATCATATAGAAATTATTTATAGATATCATTAAACCAAACGATTGCTTTAGCTGGATAACATAACAAAATGTCAAGATAACATTGAACGAAATGCCTTTTAAATTCAGTGAAATTTAAAAAATTAATAAAAAAATAAATTTAATTATTAGATTTTTTACATATATACTACATATATCTTTCTATATTACATCATACATACGTTCTTTATACAAATCTACCATCCTATAGTACAAATTTTATGAAAAGTAACTATATTTATGAGATCACCAAATAAATATCTCAAGCAAAAAAAAAAAAAATAGAGTCGGTGCACGTACCATTTGGGGGCCAATCATCGAGAGTCATGTGTGCACTCCAGGTGGACTCGTGCATATATGGTTCAAAATTCCAAACCCAAATTTTTTTCTCAATTACAAACTAATATATACTCATACATAAATAATAAATAATTACAATAAATAGCTAAATATATTATTTATAATAAAAATTGAGCTAAGTTGATTTGATTCAACTATAGTTTATGACTTGATTAAATAAACTCAAATTGAATTCAATTCGAGCTAAATATTCTTCGAAAGGGAAATATTCAGAGGCAATTTAATTGTGAAATTTTTTGAAATTTTCCTCAAGCTTATTTTAAATAATTGACACTGATTCTTTTTAATTATTTTCATCAAATTTTCGTACCTTATAACAAAAAAAATGAGTTTTTGATATTTTAATTTTAAAATTATTAAAATATCCCTTGCAGAATGTTAGATGGAGAGAAAAAATAAAAGATAAAATTATCTTTTCATTCACATTATTTTCAATATAATTATCTATTTGATATAATATCATTTTTCAATAATTCAAATTTGATAAAAAAAAATAATAATAATTCAAATTTGATAAACCCTCAATCTCAGGAAGCACTGGTTATAAATTATTCTTTTAATTAATTAAATAATTTGAAGGAAATTTTACTTAATTTTAGAAGTGCTACGGCCAAAAATTATGAAGGATGGTGCGATGAACTCGTGATAGAACACAAGGAAAAGCTTTTTGAATAAGCAAATATTTTGTCGAATAAATAGTTACGTGCCTCGTGAAATAAATGCCTACCAATTTAGTTCAATCATCCGCCTCGAATGAACCCTTTTTAGTCCTAGTTAGAGAAATGGACAAGTTAAGCCGGCTTGAGTATGCACATGCTTACACGTTAACGAGGCATTTCATTGGATCTAGACATGGAATCGATAATTTAGACGTTTGAATCTAGTACCAAGAAGACTTTACCAAAGCTCGGTCAAGCTCCGTCCTTGTCTAGCTTAAAGGCTTGTAGTAAGAAAGGTTACGATCGATCAATCCCATTAAAATCAATCGGCTTCATATGCTTTGTATGCGGGAAGACATAATATAATATTATGAGCTACTACCACAAATTGAGTGTCTGGTGGTAAGCTGTAGTGCAAGTATGAAGTAGGGCCTATGAGGATGAAAATGATGTCAAAGAGAAAAATAAAATCAAAAAAATGACCTCAATAAGAGTAAAAGAATGTTCTTTTATCTCATAATGGATAAAAAAAAAATTTTATCTAGTATTCGCAATTTATTCATATATTATTTTGAATTTTACATTTTAATTACTACATTTTGCC
Source organism: Apostasia shenzhenica (assembly GCA_002786265.1). NCBI lineage: Eukaryota > Viridiplantae > Streptophyta > Magnoliopsida > Asparagales > Orchidaceae > Apostasia > Apostasia shenzhenica. Next base: position 24,390 of record KZ452392.1, on the reverse strand, counting down.
AAAGTAACAGATACTATCCTTTAATGCTTTGGCACTAGTACAATTAAGGATAGCAAAAGATTAAACTTTCATTTTTTTTAAGAAAATATCCTAAAAAACAATTAATCTAAGTTCAACAAATCTAGATTAATTTTGCTAAGGTACACTTACCTAATAAATATTTAATAAATTGACCGATTATAATTTTCTAATGGATTAAAACTCAAACTGTAACGATCAATTCGCCGCGTATCGGAGTTGCATAGTTGTTTCCATATATCATATATCTCGTAAACGTACTTGTATCATATCATATTTTTATGATTCGTTTGGTCAAAAATCTAACTTACATTAATTCATACTCGAATTGCTAATTATTTTTTTTTAATCATCACCTAGTTTTAATGGCTGTCTTTTTTTTTTCCATCAAGCTGAGATATTCGAGTCAAATTTGAGTGGGAGAACTTTCTCAAAATTTTTTAGTTGACTCAAAAAAAAAAAAAAGACAAAACTTCTACATCATATAAACTACTTGGCAAAGTGATTGAAGAACAGATAAATAAGCTTTGAGGTGATGACTTCGAACTCATATTTTCACTTAATATTGATTTCAAGTCGAGTTGACTCGAAATCGAATTATTTGAAATAGAGTCAAAGCCAAACTAATACTATTTCAGTCAAGTTTGAGTTGACATAACCGTGCTCGAACTCGACATCTTGCGCCAAAAACAGAAGTTGAAATCTGGAAATCACATAACTGAAAGCCAACTGGCTGTTAATGTACACAAATATGTAATGAATTCATCAAAAGGCAGTTCGCTCTAAAAAAAATTGAGCCTTTCAGTCACCTTTTACAATGGAGAAGAACTCCTCCTCTCACGCAGGAAGGAAGAAGTTCTTCTGACGAAATCTTCACAAATCACCAATTATTACATCTTCTCAGTAAACACTCCTCAAAAAGAATATGATTTCATTCTACAGAAGAAGGCACAGTGTATTTTAGTATAATGCTTGGCATTGAAGATGGAAGAGAAGACGATGGATCATGGCTTGTCTGAAAATCTGCCATGCTCTACCGCTACTATTCTTAAATGCATTTCCGTATACCTGAACTCGAAGAATGTTCAGATTCCCAGGATGAATGCCTGTATCTCTGGCCAACCTGAAGCAGTAAAGAGAACACCAGACTGCCCCCTCCAGACTGATGATCCGTCCGACCCGAGCTCCCTTTGCTTCGATATGAGGCCTTCAAAGAGTGGAACGAACGAAATGCCGAAATGCTTCCCTACTTTCCTCAAGCTCTTGCTCGATCCAACCAAGATGCCGACATCTGCCTCCAGCAAGCAAAGCAAGTCGCCCGCTGAGTCACCTATGTACACGGATAAGTGGTTCTCGCTGCTGTTTTGGCCTATGATGCTTTTGAATGCGTGGACTTTGTCCAGAGGAGACTCCATTTTTCTTACTATCTCTCCCGTTGAGATTAATCCTCCATCATATATCAACTCATTTGAATGTATGGTCAGATCACTAAGACAACCTACTGAATGAGTGAAAAAGATTGTTCCGCATTAAATATCATTTAGTATCATTTAGACGATCAATCTCGGAGTTGATGAAAACAAGCAATTTGAAAAGACGAAACTGAAGTAAATGAGTAGGGCAGGGGAGTAATAAGTGAGTTCAAGGTAATCCAAAAGTATGCAACGATAACGAGAGAGAGAGAGAGAGAGAGAGAGAGTAGGTACAAACATGAAGGATAAATACAGTATGTCATAGGTCAATCAGTTTACAATGCAGAATTTTAATCCAGAATCAAACCTACCAACCAGCTCATAAGGCAGAAAATATATCAAAGAACCTATGAATAGCATAAGCTCTAATGTTATCAACACACATCCAATCAATTCAAAAAAATAAGAACCATGGATCGCATTTCTTCTTCAGGTAACTTAAATATTTTTTTATCCAACATTAATAAGACAAACTGAATGTGACCATCTTCAGACGAGATTTGACATGCTCAGACTATAGCAGGTTTAACATGAGCATTTTATGTCAGAGCATTAAATATTAAAAATTGTGTAGGATGTAAAATAAAATTGATGATTGTATTAAAAATAGTGTAGAATGTGAAATAAAATAATTTTTTTATATTGAAATTTATGTAAAATATGATAAAAATTAATTTATAGTTATTATTATTTTAATAAAATACCAATTAAGACGTGATCAAAATAATGTAAGGACCACACTCTCTTAAGAATACATAAATAGAGGAGGCAAAGAAGCAAAAAGTTGAAGTTATACCTGATGAAAAGGAAGATCTTATCAGATCTGCACACCAGCAATAGGATAGTACGTGAAGATTTAAATTCAGCCTTCCTTTCTCCCTGACGATATTTTGAAAGAAACCTGCACAGCCTTCTTGAAGATTCAGATGTTCCCCTGCACGTTTTATGTCATCTATATTCATTCCTTTCAGTACTCCTGATTGGACAACCCTAGAATTTGCTCGCTTCTCAAACTCCGATAGTTGCTCCAATCGCTTATAAAGAGCTTCAAGGTTAAATGACTTGGCTGATGAAACAAAAATCAGCCCAAAGATCACAAACCAGTAACAATCACATAATACCAGCTTATTTTAAATTACATATTGAATGAGTAACGTAAAAAAGAGCTGAAAGCAATTTAATCCCTACATTTTGAGGGTATTTGTAATTTAGAACTTCTTTTTGTCAAATTCAACACTTCAACTCTTATGTTTTGACAAAACCTAGACATTTTTGGTGGAATATTTCCATAAATTGTGAAGGATCTCATAACGAGTGACACTTTATCTTGCACGATCAACTTATTCTGCGTAAGAAAGCCAACTTTGGTCCCTATGTTTTAAGGGTAGCACTGTAGTCCATCAATTCTAAATTCCTCCTTTTAGTCCTCCCATGTTTAAGCAGTTTTTGTGATTCCTTTCTATTGAACAAGAAAAGTGAAAATCTTCTAGAAGCCCAAATGAAAAGCAATTAAGCAAGAGAAGTGAAAATCTTCTTAGAGCATTAACATATTGAATAAAAAAGCCTAAGAGAAATCATTAATGAATAGGTTTTGGCAAAACATAGAGATTATATTACCTATATAACACCAACTAATGGTGTTGCAAACCATAAAGGATTTAATTGCTTATTAGTCAAAATATAGGAATCAAAGTAGTAGGTCAGAACATTGAGTAACAAACAAGTCTACAAATAACCACAAAACCAAGGAACCAATCTGCTTTCTACCCTAAATAAATATACAGCTTAAACTACAATCACCTTGTTCATCCTTTAATAAGTTGTCAATACATTGTTCATACTCCTCGGTGTACTGTCCAGACAGAGCCTTCCAAGAGTCTCTTAATTCTGAGGATGAAATCCGATCAACAACATCATCAACACCCAAAATGTCCATAGATTTTGGAGCCTTTATTATAGCAATTTCTGCCAAGATGGCAGAGGAATCAATTGCTGAACATGTCAAATCAAAGTCAGAGAATATAAAAAGGCAATTGTTCGAATCAAGTAGCCTTGTCAATGGAACCACAACAGGCTGGACAATAGGTTGTGCTTGAAAAAATTCAATCTCAAGTTTCAATGCATGGCGATACAACTTTCGTATTACATCTAGCTCCTCGCCAGTGAGGGACACACTCAATTTGTCAAGCAAGTCCTCTATTTGTATGGCAGCTTCCTATGTTAAAGTAGGAAAATGGAGAACAAAACATAAAAAGGAGTTCTAATAACAAAGTTCATGTTATCTTTAAACTACAAGAAAAGATAAAGTAAACATCTATGCTCAAACATACCTCAAAGGTTGAAGGCAAATAACATTTTAGCCAACTTGCGTAGCGATGTTCACTTTCACTATGCTTTAGAAACAGTTCAAGCTCCTTACCTATATAGGCAAAGAGCCTCAAGCAAGGGACCATCGCACCAACAGCATAAGCAGCAATTTTCGTTTTCTCAAATGGAGTGACAATTTTACCAATGTCTTTTCCTCCTTCACCTTTACCATCAGAGGTAGCAGACAAAAAATTAGTATACTTGATTGTTGCAGGGTTGGGAGAAATCTCTTCGCTAGGGTCAATACCCCAATCCTGGAAAAGAATTTCCCTTAGCAAACATTCAAAGAAATCAATGCAAAATCATATCTTACACTACATGTGCTAAAAAAAATATATCAAAAACATATATTTTCTAACTAGAGATCTAAAAGGATAAGTCAAATATGAACATATATATGACATAGCTAAGGGATCAGACCAAATCAGATTGGAACTAGTTCAGAATTGGTAAGCAGCTAAACCAGTTAGATCCAGTCCCACAAAACCGATAGACCCAGTTTGGTAAAGAACTAGTAAAGAACCAATTTGAAACTTATAAGAACAAATTGCAATCTTTTAAAATGGTCGGCCCTGCAAAAATCTCCCGAACCTGGCATGACAATGGTTGTATGATTTTCCTAGTCCCCCCTCCTCTCACATATACTCTCATTCTCTCTCAATTTCTTATTCTCTAATCTCTCCCTCCCTCTCATTTTTAAATTTCGAACAATAGCAATGGCTCATCGTAGTGTTTGCAGTTCTCAAATCAAAGGATATGAGTCACTTAGTATATATGTGCCCCATTCTCATTCGATGGCGATAGAGTGGGATGGAGGATCCATGCTCTCGCAAGCATCAACGACTACCATTATCATTAATTGAACGCCTCGAGACAAAGAAGCAAGGTATGAAACTATCATGAAATCATTTTTCCAGATCCAAATAATCCAAACTTAGTTAACACTATTTGCCAACTTTGTAAAATGTTTATTCTTGCAATCTGGTCTAAAGGAGTTGAACATTTTAAAAATATTTAGTTAAAGTTCACAAATTTGATATCGATATATGTCAACCCACAACACGTAGAGGAGTTTCAAGAGAACTTCTATCGAAGAAGATGAAGAAATTGTCAAATAAAGTCTTGTAAATTATGAAGAATCAACATTTTTTCATCATAGAAAAATATAATTACATAGATGTTTTTTATTGTTTTGTAATTTTTTCTTGTTCATAATAAATTTAACTTGTTAAACAATTGAAAGTCATAATCATACATATAGAGTTTACCCATATTAGTTTGAAAATGAAATAAAATTGATGGAACTAATTCCAAAAGATTTTTGGAACTGGCCCAATAAGGAACAAGAATTGGCTAGAATCGATGGGACTAGTTCAAAACATTCCTGAATTGGTTAGGTAGTCACTCTATTAATACTTACATCTTCTAAATATATACAATGCAAAACATAGAAGAAAAGATACATTGGTGGGGACACCATGATCGACCGTCGATTCATTCCTGACAGAGTTTACCGTCGACGGCCGAGATCTAGCCATACTGCTTCGATCTGGGTTGATTGACTATTATGACGGATTTGGAAAGATAGATGCTGCGGATCGCTGACTCGATAGATTGGAAATCTCCTATTTATTCTGATTGATTGGAGATTCCATTTTTGGGACGATTTTATTTCTCGCATTTATTTGTATTAGTTGTTTCTATTTCAGTGATCATTATTTTAGGTATGTTATTTAGTATTTCCTCGTTTGTGTGAGGAATTTATTACATTATGTATTTTTCTTTATTGAGTCAGTCTGTATGGAGGCCTATATAAACGTCTCCATGTCACTCTTATTTTTTTAATGTTGAATAAATCTGATTTGTGTTTTCCCTTGGGGATTATTTGATTCTGGAATGAATCGATATCCTGGATAGGGAAGGGCTTGGGCCTTGGGTGAGAATCCCTAAACTCCACCCGCCCCAGCTCTTCACTCCG
>KZ452392.1:3399-14847 GCA_002786265.1 Apostasia shenzhenica | reverse complement strand
TGTTGGATAAATATTTTGAGACCCTCAATCCTGTTCCCTGATTCTGATTTATTGAAAACCGGATTGTGCCCTAATCTGAATTGGTAATTTCTCAATTACCTTCAATCTAATTTATTTAAGATTTTAAAAGTAATTGGTTTTTGCGGGCTTAATTAATTTCTCAGTTATCATAAAATTATTCTCTGATATTTAGCATTATTTTGTGAATAATCTGCTTTGTAACATCGCTGATCTCTAAACTGCATTATCATTCATCTGTCCCGCATCATACATCATCATCATCATCATCATCATCATCATTATTAATACGCTTATCCCAACTATTAGAGTTGGATTCTTATCCATTTTTTAATCATTTTTTATATGTTGCGCGTGACTTTATGCAACATGAAACCAAATTATTTACTTTTGAGCCCACTCTCTTCTTCCATAATCTTTCAGCTATAATCTTAAGTTCACAGTTATTAATTTATTTTCACTAAAATTCCATATTATATGATTCAGAATAAGAACACATGTAGTGATCAACCAAGCATTTTACCCATTTTTCAAAAAAATGAAAAAAGGAGTATTTACTGTATTTTACAGCAATTTGTCACAAGAAATTGCAAGAAGCAACTGAAGATAAATATTTAACAATCAATAAGTCTAAATCTTAAGCCTGATAATTTGCAAACTAAATGGATTGAAAGTAAATTAAATTTACTTAAATTAGGGCAATCTAAACTTTCAAAAAATCAAAGATAGGGAACGAGATATCTAGGTTCTCACAAAATTAAAACAAAGTATCTTTAAAGATTGAATTAGAGCAGGGCCCACCCTATTTGAGAAATCAAGCAATCCGATGAATAGGTAGGAACACAAACAAGAACAAAAGAAAATAGCAAGAGCTCATAGCTAGAGGGAAAACCAAAGTACTTAAGGGAGGAGTCATGTACAATGATTTCACGGACATGAATCGAGGGGTGGGGATGAACTCGAGGAAATCTTAAGAAAAATAGATCTTAGCCTATTGAAGTAGTACGCATTTAAGCCTTGCCCTTCAAGAACAAGAATGTCATGCACTCCAAGAATGATCACATGAAGGTTGGTGATAAGCCTGCTCAAAATATTAGAGCATTCAAGCTTCACATATCTTGAAGAATGGCGACATGATGTTTGACAATCTTGAGTCTTAGAAAACAAATAAATAAATAAAATAAAATTAAGGGTTTGTGGATTTTCACCATTAGCCCCAGCACTTCCTTTCTGGAATTTGAATCAATAAATTGAATGGCGACATGATGTTTGACAATCTTGAGTCTTAGAAAACAAATAAATAAATAAAATAAAATTAAGGGTTTGTGGATTTTCACCATTAGCCCCAGCACTTCCTTTCTGGAATTTGAATCAATAAATTCAATTCTTTTTTTATTTAATGAAGTTCTTTTTTTCAATAAAATCAATTCCATAAACTAAACAAAAAAATTTACTTATTACTTTTTTAAAATGTTTATAGAACTTGGACTCTATTAATAGAAAATTTTCTCACACCACAAACATAAATAAACAACATACGACTAACAACATAAATAAATATAGAAAGAATAAAAACCAAAAAACCTAATTAACTTAATCAAATAGCATCGATAAGCAACAAACTAAACCCAGACCAATCTCAATCCAAGTGAATAAATAAATCCAATAGACTCGATTAAACAAACCTAGCAAGATCTAATCTAAGTTGTCCAGTGTAAAAATGATCCCATAACCATTCAAATTGTTTTAATAATTGAGACATACCTACCAATGGATATCTATATTACTCTAAATTCAAAGTTTACATCTTGAATAAGTAGAAAACACCAACTTACTTTACTCTTGATTTAAGTTAAAAGAAAAAACATAAGACAGATAGATATGCCAATATGTGCCCTCAGCATGAATTTATTTTAATTGAAATTGTCATTTCACAACTACTGCCAACCAGTCTTGGCTTCATCATACATACCCTTGATAACTTTCTCATGTCACTCATAAGTATCAACTTTTTAAGTCACACCACACCAAATGTCGTGGTAATCAATCATGCACTTTTATAAGTTCAATGAAAACCACTTTGTTCTATTTACTTTTCCATTATCTTCTCAACAAAACTAACCTTCATTATTCATAATTCAGCATAAAACTAAAGTATTTGAGGACATCAACTAAACAATGGCACACCTCTTGCAAGAATATAATGTAGAGCACCCCAAGAATTTGGATGAGAGACTCCCATACACTCAATTTACCTTTAACAAGATAGTACATCGCTCAATCAACAAGTCCATGTAAAGGTACTTGCAAAGATACTTGTAAAGCTACACGGGCTACTTACCTACGAGCTTCGACATAAAATCCTCAATCTACTTTTTAGATTCTCTAAAATTTGTTTTAGGTATACCCTTATATTAGTGGATAATAAGTGTGTGGTTTATTAATGAATTCATTTTGGGCTGTTGGCAAATGGCTAGGTGATAATGAATATTATGAAATATTACAAGAAAAAGATAAATAATGTGCTTAATATAGATTATGAGATATCATTTGTAAATGAAAATACAGTTTTAAAAACCTTTGATATTGAGAATGATAATAAGTCTCCATTAGAATCGGTAGGTGAACTTATATTAACATAAAGAAGACAAGATAGATAAAAGCATTAACCTTTTAGAAAACAATCACAACGAACCATTTATATCCAACAACAACATTTAAAAAAAATATAAATTGACACTATACGAAAAGATATAAATATAAAAAAAAGTTTACAACTAACGAAGAAACATGTATTTTATAGAATATTTTGAAGGAACAATGAATATTTTTTGTGACACCGATGCCACATAAGCCTTTTAAAGAACCAACATCAGTAATAAGACTCAAGATTATTACAAAGAAGTTTATGATATATTAAAAAAAGGTCAAAAATGTAAAAAAAAAAGAAGCATTTACTTTTAAAATTATCCATATTACCTCAAAAATTAATTTTAGAGCTGGTTTCATTCCCCAGTAACCTTGATAAGATCAGACAATAGGCTAATAACAATAAAATAGTCTTAATGGGCATAATATAATCTACTCTCCTGTATCAATTAATAAACTTTAAAATATTTTCAAAATTTTGAATAATCTTAAAAGATGAAAAAATTGAACAAAGTTTTATGTATTTTATAAGCATGAGAATATAGATATGTTAAAGAAAACCTTTATTTAACCATTAAGTGGAGATTATTAGGATACTTTTTGAAGACATATAATATCAATACCATTAAACATTAGACTAAATAATTTACATAGTCAATACTCAGGTGTTAGACAAGATAATTAACCAATAAAGATATAAACTTTCTACAAAATGGAATGCTAATTTAGAAAAATTTAAAAGAAATTATATAAAATAAAACTCTAATTAAATAATTGCACAAAATATAGGGATGTTATGAAACAATTAAGAATACAACCAAAAAGACTAAGGATAAAAGATTAGTCTTGATGAACTTAAGTTGTGTCAAAATGTTAATAAATTGATGCATAGCACGACTAATTCACCTATGGATCTGATAAAGATTTCTATTTTATTTGGTCTCTTTATTGTATTAGACAACTTACTCTATGTCATGATATATATTTTGTATCCCATTTTGATTAATTTAGGTTGGTTGAGTCCAAATTAAAACATTCATGTTCAATTTGAGTCAAGTCGAAACTAAATTAAATAAATTGGGATCAGTTGGGCCTTATTTTGATTTCTATTGGATACATTTAGGTTTGGTTTGTGTTGATTTAGATTGGTTTGTGAAGGCTGTGACCTAAAGGGACCAAATAGTAATTATTCCTCTCTAATTAAACCACTTTTCAATAATGAAAGAACCAAAGAAATCATACTCCCCAAAAGCCAAAATGAAAGCATAATCGCATGGAATTTTCTTGTAAGTCTTACTAAATTAGAATACCAAAACATGGCAATTGAAATCATTATAGATGTACCCCTTAAACAAATTCTCCTCATCTACAACAATCAAGAACATCTTGAGTGAAAGGAGAGCTTCATGAGTCATTCAACTAAACATTGTTGGAATAAATAATACTATAATATCAGTAAGTATGTTTGCTAGTACCAAAGTTGCTGAATTAAAACTTAAGCAGCAAAGAATAAATTACATGTCAGGACTAAAATCCCCAAAAGGACGCTTTCAAAAAAATTCTTGAGTATGGCACTTACTTGAACAATGGAATCGTGCAACCTTATCTCCTTCAAAACAGCTTTCCGGAGTTTAGATATTGCTGCCTTTGCATCATCATCGTCTGCATATTCATCTGCCTTTTCGTACCTGAGTCAGTGAACAAAGCATGATAAAAGGAAGTAGAAGATGTCTAACATCACTCGTTTTAACCACAAGGACCGATTGGAGTTTAGTTGACAAACATAAAGAAAGTAAAAAGAAAATGAAAATTTTGTATCAACTGAGCTTAACACTAAAAGCCTAAGAAAGAACAAGAAAAGATGGTAGAGCAATCACCATAATTCCAGCAATGAATAGAAAGTATCATCGAAAAGCCGGAAGACACAGCAGCAGGAAAAATAATAGCATAATCAACACAAAGAGTGGTCTCGTTAACTCACGCATTCACAAAGGATCTAAGAAAATGAATATCCTGAGCAATGTACTGCCGGAAAGTCTCCAGCTCAAGCTTCCCCGATGCCAAACACACCACGAACGGAGTGTATTTAACGAGCGTAGCTTCCTTCTGCGATTCCAGCCAGAACTTCTTGGAAGCTGAAAAGGTTTCCTGCACGAAGCCAACCGCCCCCGCTATCTGACTCCCAGGAGAAGACATTTCACCGGAGCTTCAAAGGCAGGAAGAAGGCAGCGACGACCCGGAAACGAGGTTGAATCCGCCAATTCGGTGAGAATATCGGAGGAAAAGGACTTGCAAGGAGAAGACCTGGTGATGGGATTAGGGTTTCGTCGATGGAGGACAGGGGCAAGATTCGCATCAACGACGAGCGAGCCCGAGAAATAGAGCAGCAGAGGCCCGAGAGGCGGGCGGGGGCGAGCTTTTGTAGGTGGACGAGCCGGCGGCCGCGCGCCAGCTCGTTGGCGTCTCGAAAAGGCAGTAGCGCAGCAACATCCGTACAGTAAGCCGCCTTGCGGGCGGGCCTGTCGGGTCACAATCGAGCCGGGCCAGTACCACTCATGGTGCACATAAACGGTAATTCCATTTGGCCCAGTTAGAACTTAGAACTCAAATTTTACGCAAATCTTAAAAAATAAAAAAATATTATTTTAGTTTTCATGAATAAATTTTTTTGGGTAAATTACGCCCGGATCTTGAGTTTAACGCTTGATATTGTGAAGATCTACATTTTTAAAATATTAATATCGGATCCCTGAGTTTTAATAAATATCAAATGGGTCCTTTTTTTAATTTTTTTATAATTAAAATTTTTTAAAATTATCATTTTACCCCTGTCATTCTCTCTCCTCTCGATCCGGATCCAATTTCCCTAATAGATCGTCAAATATTAATTTTCGATTGAAATACATCAATATAGCAAACATTAGGTTTCTAATCAGGGTATTATGTTAAAAAACCTTCATATAGACAATATTAAAGTAACTTGCAGATATTCTCTTCAAATACAATAAAAACTAATTAAAAACTCACACAATTCCTTGTATTCAATTAAAATAACTTATTATGCAGTAAATTTTACTCTAAATACTTGTACTCCACTTGAATTCAACGTAATGCAATTAATAGCTGCAAAAACGTCACTATTCAACTCAAATTTATTGATATGTCATAAATTAGACCCTAAAAGAGCCTATTCTCTTAAAATTGATCGATATACTAACAAATAGATGTGTAATTATCGGTATTAAATTAAAATACAATCAAATGTCCATAATAGATCGCCAAATATCAATTTTAGATTGAAATACATCAATTTAGCAAACATTAGGTGTGTAATCAGAGTATTATGTAAAAAAAAATTCTTCATATAGACAAGATTAAAATCAAATTGCATATATTATTTTCAAATACATTAAAAACTAATTGAATACTCACACAAGTGCTTGTATTCAGTTAAAATAACTTATAATATCACGAATCGGACTCTAAACGCTTGTACTCCACTTCAATTCAATGTAATACAATGAATAGTCGCAAAAACATCACTATTCAACTCAACGCATTGATATGACATAAATCAATCCCTAAAAGAGCTTATTCTCTTAAAATTGATCGACATACTAACAAAAAGAAGTATAATTGTAGGTATTACATTAAAACGCAATCAAATGTCCCTAATAGATTGGCAAATATCAATTTTAGAGTGAAATACATTAATATAGCAAATATTAGGAGTGTAATCAGAGTATTTTCTTAAAAAACTTTCACACAGACAAGATTAAAGCAAAATTGCATATATTCTCTTCAAATATATTAAAAACTAATTGAATACTCACACAATTGCTTGTATTCAGTTAAAAAAAAGAAAAAAATGCTTGTATTCAGTAAAAATAACTTATTATGCAATGAATCGTACTCTAAATACTTGTACTCCACTTAAACTCAACGTAATGCAATGAATAGCTGCAAAAATATCACTATTCAACTAAAATTCATTGATATGTTATAAATCTGATCCTAAAAGAGCTTATTCTCTTAAAATTAATTAATATACTGACAAATAGATGTATAATTATAGGTATTACATTAAAACGCAATCAAATGTCTCTAATAGATCGCCACATATCATTTTTCGACTGAAATACAATAATATATCAAACATTAGGAGTGTAATCAGAGTATTATATCACAAAACCTTCATATAAACAAAATTAAAGTCAAATTGCATATATTCTCTTAAAATACAATAAAAACTAATTGAATACTCACACAATTGCTTGTAATCATTTAAAATAACTTATTATGCAATGAATCGTACACTAAATACTTGTACTCTACTTGAATTCAATGTAATATAATCAATACCTACAAAAACATCACTATTCAACTTAAATTCGTTGATATGTCATAAATCATTCCCTAAAAGAGCCTATTCTCTTAAATTTGATCAATATACTGACAAATAGATGTGTATTACAGGTATTACATTAAAATGCAATCAAATGTCTCTAATAGATCGTCAAATATCAATTTTCGATTGAAATACATCAATGTAGCAAACATTAGGTGTGTAATCGGAGTATTATGTTAAAAAATCTTCATATAAATAAGATTAAAGTCAAATTGTATATATATTCTTTATATACCTTAAAAATTAACTGAATACTCATACAATTGTCTATATTCAGATAAAATAACTTATTATGCAATGAATCATACTCTAAATGCATGTACCCTACTTAAATTCAACATAATGCAATGAATAGCTGCAAAAACGTCACTATTCAGCTCAAATTCATTGATATGTCATAAATCAATCCTTAAAAGAGCCCACTCTCATAAAATGGATCGATATATTAACAAAAAGATTTATAATTGCAGGTAATATATTCAAACAAAATCAAATGTCCCTAATAGATCGTCACATATCATTTTTCGACTGAAGTACAATACTATAGCAAACATTAGGTGTGTAATCAGAGTATTATGTCAAAAAAACCTTCACATAGATAAGATTAAAGTCAAATTGCATGCATGCTCTTCAAATACAATAAAAAGTAATTGAATACTCACACAATTGTTTGTGTTCAGTAAAAATAACTTATTATGCAATGAATCGAACTCTAATTGCTTGTGCTCCACTTGAATTCAACGTAATTCAATGAATAGGTGCAAAAATATCACTATTTAAATCAAATTTGTTGATATGTCATAAATCATACCCTAAAAGAGCTTGTTCTCTTAAAATTGATCGATATACTGACAAATAGATGTGTAGTTATCGGTATTACATTAAAACACAATCCAATGTCCCTAATAGATTGCCAAATATCAATTTTCGATTGAAATACATCAACATAGCAAATATTAGATTTGTAATCAATGTATTATGTGAAAAAACCTTCATATAGACAAGATTAAAGTCAAATTGCATATATTCTCTTCAAATACAATAAAAACTAATTAAATACTCACACAATTGCTTGTATTCAGTTAAAATAACTTATTATGCAATGAATCATACTCTAAATACTTGTACTCCACTTGAATTCAATGTAATGCAATGAATAGATGCAAAAAATATCACTATTCAACTAAAATTCATTAATATGTCATAAATCAGACCCTAAAAGAGCCTATTCTCTTACAATTGATCGATATACTGACAAATAGATGTGTAATTATCGGTATTACATTAAAATGTAATCAAATGTCCCTAATAGATCATCAAATATAAATTTTAGATTAAAATACATCAATATAGCAAACATTAGGTGTGTAATCAAAGTATTATGAAAAAAACCTTCATATAGATAAGATTAAAGTCAAATTGCATATATTCTTTTCAAATACGTTAAAAACTAATTGAATACTCACACAATTGCTTATATTCAGTTAAAATAACATATAATGCAATGAATCGTACTCTAAATGCTTGTACTCCACTTGAATTCAACATGATGCAATGATATGTCATAAATCAATCCCTAAAAGAGCCTATTCTCTTAAAATTGATTAATATATTGACAAATAGATGTGTAATTATAGGTATTACATTAAAACGCAATCAAATTTCCCTAATAGATCGCTAAATATTAATTTTCAATTGAAATACATTAATATAGCAAATATTAGGTGTGTAATTAGAGTATTATGTTAAAAAAAAAACCTTTCATTATTAGACAACAGATTAAGTCATATATATGTACAATAATTATTCTCTTCAAATACATTAAAAATTAATTGAATACTCACACAATTGTTTGTATTTAGTTAAAATAATTTATTATACAATGAATCATACTCTAAATACTTGTACTCTACTTGAACTCAACGTAATGCAATGAATAGCTGCAAAAACGCCACTATTCAACTAAAATTCATTGATATGTTATAAATCAGACCCTAAAAGAGCTTATTCTCTTAAAATTGATTGATATACTGATAAATAGATGTGTAATTATAGGTATTACATTAAAACACAATCAAACATTAGGTGTGTAATTAGAGTATTATTAAAAAACCTTCATATAGACAATATTAAAGTCAAATTGTATATATTCTCATCAAATACGATAAAAATTAATTGAATACTCACACAATTGCTTGTGTTAAGTTAAAATAACTTATTATGCAATGAATCGTACACTAAATGCTTATACTTCACTTGAATTCAATGTAATACAATGAATAGCTGCAAAAATATGACTATTCAACTCAAATTCGTTGATATGTCATAAATCAGTCCCTAAAAGAGCCTATTCTATTAAAATTGATTAATATACTGACAAATAGATGTATAATTATAGGTATTACATTAAAACGCAATCAAATGTCCCTAATAGATCGCCAAATATTTATTTTCAATTGAAATACATTAATATATCAAACATTTGGTGTGTAATCGGAATATTATGTTAAAAAACTTTTATATAGATAATATTAAAGTCTAATTGCATATATTCTCTTCAAACATATTAAAAACTAACTGAATACTCACACAATTGTCTGTATTTAGTTAAAATAACTTATTATGCAAAGAATCGTACTCTAAATACTAGTACTCCACTTAAATTTAACGTAATGCAGTGAATAGCTGTAAAAACGTCACTATTCACCTCAAATTTATTGATATGTCATAAATCAGTCCTTAAAAGAGTCTATTCTCTTAAAATGGATCAATATACTAACAAAAAAAGATGTATAATTGAAGGTAATACATTAAAACGCAATCAAATGTCTCTAATAGATTATTACATATTATTTTTCGACTGAAATACAACAATATAGCAAATATTAGGTGTGCAATCAGAGTGTTATGTCAGAATATATATATATAGACAATATTAAAGTCAAATTGCATGTATTCTCATCAAATACAATAAAAACTAATTGAATACTCACACAATTGCTAGTGTTCAGTTAAAATAACTTATTATGCAATGAATCGTACACTAAATGCTTGTACTCCACTTGAATTCAATGTAATATAATGAATACCTACAAAAACATTACTATTCAACTCAAATTCGTTGATATGTCATAAATCAGTCCCTAAAAGAGCCTATTCTCTTAAATTTGATTAATATACTGACAAATAAATATGTAATTATAGGTATTACATTAAAACGCAATCAAATGTCCCTAATAGATCGCCAAATATTAATTTTCGATTGAAATACATCAATATATCAAACATTAGGCGTGTAATCGGAGTATTATGTTAAAAAACTTTTATATAGATAATATTAAAGTCAAATTGCATATATTCTCTTCAAATATGTTAAAAACTAATTAAATACACACACAATTGCTTGTATTAAGTAAAAATAACTTATTATGCAATGAATCGTACTCCAAATGCTTGTACTCCACTTGAATTCAACGTAATGTAATGATTAGCTACAAAAATATTCAACTAAAATTCATTGATATGTCATAAACCAGTTCCTAAAAGAGTCTATTCTCTTAACATTTATTGATATACTGACAAATAGATGTGTAATTGTGGGTATTATATTAAAATGCAATCAAATATCCGTAATAGATCGCCAAACATCAATTTTAGATTGAAATACATCAATATAGAAAACATTAGGTGTGTAATAAGAGTATTATGTTAAAAAACCTTTATATAGACAAGATTAAAATCAAATTGCATATATTCTCTTCAAATACAATAAAAACTAATTGAATATTCACATAATTGCCTGTATTCAGGTAAAGTAATATATTATGCAAAGAATCGTACTCTAGATACTTGTACTCCACTTGAATTCAACGTATTGCAATGAATAGTTGTAAAAACGTCACTATTCAACTCACATTCATTGATATATCATAAATCAGACCCTAAAAGAGTTTATTCTCTTAACATTGATCGACATACTAACAAATAGAAGTCAACTTGCTTCAAGGTGTGTTTGGGGCTGTGATGATGAAGAAAATACCTTCCATATTTTTTGGACTTGTGAGCGTGCTAAGAAAATTTGGCAGAACATTTTTCAGATGATGGGTTGGCAGTTTGATAATGGTGGTCATAGTAATATGGACAGTCTTTTTACGCATTGGAGTCACAATATTAATCCTTCTAGCAAAGGCTGCATTTTTAATCATGTTATATTATTTACTTGCTGGAGTTTATGGAAGGCTAGAAATAATAAGAGATTTAGAGATATAAAGCAAGAGTGCTCTCAAATTATTGCAAGTATTGGCCATCTGGTTTTGCTTCAACACTGGGCTTTTCCTTACAAGGCTTGGCAACTAAAAGGTAATTCATATTTC